>CATIWC010001773.1:0-195721 GCA_948472305.1 Vicia faba
AGACGAAGAAGTTCATTTTAAAAATGAGGGACTAAAAATTAAAACATTTCAAATTAGAGGGACCAAAAATGCATTTAATCTAAAATACTTTTAATATGTGCGCACACACGTATGTTCTTGCTTGTTTAGTTTATTCTCTCTCTCTCTTATATATATATATATATATATATATATATATATATATATATATATATATATATATATATATATATATATATATATATATATATATATATATATATATATATATATATATATATATATATATATATATATATATATATATATATATATATATATATAACACTTGTGCGCACATAGTCGAGATAAAGAACTAATATATTTTTATCACTAATACAATTGCATTACAAAAAATTGAAGACATACAACAATAGTTTCTTGACCATCATCACTTTATTTGCTTCATTTCTATAACTCATTTAGCCGTGTTAATCAAATGTTTTCATTTTTCTTAGTTTCCAGCCATGGTAGCAAATCATTTTTACACAATAATGGCGATGCTTTTGATTGTTTCAGCTCTCGCTTCTCTCCCACCTACACCTCAAGGTAACTAATCTTTATTCTTCTTTTTTCTTCTTTCTTATTCCATTATATTTTATTTCATTCAAGCTTCAAAGAACTTACTCTAAATACTGAAAATGTGTTTTACTTTATTATCAATAGATCATTTTGCTTTTGTACCATACCAGGATGCTATTCTCTTGACCAACAACCCCAACTGGAAGTCTCATACATCTACTCCAACATGGGTCATTGTTGTGGCAGTAGTGGCAGAAGTGAGAATCTTGGCCATAATAATGGTAGTATTAATAAATATATGGATTTGAGTAATTTTACTATTGCATGCGTTTGTGTTTTATTCCTTTTTGCTTGTGTCGTAAACTGACGTACTTTTGTGAGGTAGTTTTTAAAACTATTTATTAAGACACGTTTAATTAGTTAATGAAAACAAGTATAATTAGTTAATGGAAACAAGTATATTTATATCTTCATTTTTGTGTTGGTGGAAGTTGGTTAAAATAATATAATATATAAACTTCGTGAGAAAAGATATCAGAATGATGAGCATGACCTAGTGGTGGAGCATTGTGTTGTTGAGGGAATTATCTTGTGCTTGTATCATTATGATTGAAAAATTTTGGATTATTTTGCTTTGTTAAATAAATACTTGGGATATAATTGTCATTTACATGAGTCACATATAAAAAAAAGTCATGGGGTAACATATTTTAACCATAATTTTATAATTCTTGCGATGGTGTTACAACAGTAAAAACTGCTCCATCTTGCTATCTACGACAGTTGTTGTACAGTCGCAAAAATGTGTGTCCCCACGCTGTTTTGCAAAGTTTGCAAAGACCACCATACCAACCGTTTCAAGTTCATGACGGGTTGGAGCTGACCTAAACTGAAAATGACGACGGTTAAATACCGTCGTGAATATCTTTTTGATTTTTGATTTTTATTTATTTATTGTGACGGTTTAAAAATGTCATGAATGTGATATAATGACGGTTCAAACAATCCTAATTTGGTTTATAAATTTTAAATATAATATATTTGGTAATGGTTTAAACGCACTACTAATTATTTAATTTTTACATATAACAACAGTTTAAATCATATTAACACTTTAAATCTCAAGGAAAGTAAATTTCAAAGACGAAGAAGTTCATTTTAAAAATGGCGGACTAAAAATTAAAATATTTCAAATTAGAGGGACCAAAAATGCATTTAATCTAAAATACTTTTAATATGTGCGCACACACATGTGTTATTGCTTGTTTAGTTTATTCTCTCTCTCTCTCTCTCTCTCTATATATATATATATATATATATATATATATATATATATATATATATATATATATATATATATATATATATATATATATATATATATATATATATATATATATATATATATATATATATATATATATATATATATAACACTTGTGCGCACATAGTCGAGATAAATAACTAATATATTTTTATCACTAATACAATTGCATTACAAAAAATTAAAGACATACAACAATAGTTTCTTGACCATCATCACTTTATTTGCTTCATTTCTATAATTAATTTAGCCGTGTTAATCAAATGTTTTCATTTTTCTTAGTTTCCTGCCATGGTAGCAAATCATTTTTACACAATAATGGCGATGCTTTTGATTGTTTCAGCTCTAGCATCTCTCCCACCTCCACCTCAAGGTAACTAATCTTTATTCTTCTTTTTTCTTCTTTCTTATTCCATTATATTTTATTTCATTCAAGCTTCAAAGAACTTATTCTAAATACTGAAAATGTGTTTTACTTTATTATCAATAGATCATTTTGCTTCTGTACCATACCAGGATGCTATTCTCTTGACCAACAACCCCAACTGGAAGTCTCATACATCTACTCCAACATGGGTCATTGTTGTGGCAGTAGTGGCAGAAGTCAGAATCTTGGCCATAATAATGGTAGTATTATAAATATATGGATTTGAGTAATTTTACTATTGCATGCGTTTGTGTTTTATTCCTTTTTGCTTGTGTCGTAAACTGACGTACTTTTGTGAGGTAGTTTTTAAAAATATTTATTAAGACACGTTTAATTAGTTAATGAAAACAAGTATAATTAGTTAATGGAAACAAGTATATTTATATCTTCATTTTTGTGTTGGTGGAAGTTGGTTAAAATAATATAATATATAAAATCCGTGAGAAAAGATATCAAAACGATGAGCATGACCTAGTGGTGGAGCATTGTGTTGTTGAGGGAATTATCTTGTGCTTGAATCATTATGATTGCAAAATTTTGGATTATTTTGCTTTGTTAAATTAATACTTTGGATATAATTGTCATTTACATGAGTCACATATAAAAAAAGTCATGGGGGTAACATATTTTAACCCTAATTTTTTAATTCTTGCGATGGTTATTTTGGCAGGTTACAACAGTAAAAACTGCTCCATCTTGCTTTCTACGACAATTGTTGTACAGTCGCAAAAATGTGTGTCCCCAAGCTGTTTTGCAAAGTTCGCAAAGACCTCCATACCAACCGTTTCAAGTTCATGACGGGTTGGAGCTGACCTAAACTGAAAATGACGATGGTTAAATACCGTCGTGAATATCCTTTTGATTTTTGTTTTTTATTTATTTATTGTGACGGTTTAAAACTGTCATGAATGTGATATAATGACGGTTCAAACAATCCTAATTTTGTTTATAAATTTTAAATATAATATATTTGGTAATGGTTTAAAAGCACTACTAATTATTTAATTTTTACATATAACAACAATTTAAATCATATGAACACTTTAAATCTCAAGGAAAGTAAATTTCAAAGACGAAGAAGTTCATTTTAAAAATGGGGGACTAAAAATTAAAATATTTCAAATTAGAGGGACCATAAATGCATTTAATCTAAAATACTTTTAATATGTGCGCACACACGTGTGTTCTTGCTTGTTTAGTTTATTCTCTCTCTTTATATATATATATATATATATATATATATATATATATATATATATATATATATATATATATATATATATATATATATATATATATATATATATATATATATATATATATATATATATATATATATATATATATATATATATATATAACACTTATGTGCACATAGTCGAGATATAGAACTAATATATTTTTATCACTAATACATAACCATCTTCCTTAGGGACATTACAACAAACATAGTTACACAATAATGAGATAAAGAACTAATATATTTTTATCACTAATACAATTGCATTACAAAAAATTGAAGACATACAACAATAGTTTCTTGACCATCATCACTTGATTTGCTTCATTTCTATAACTCATTTAGCCGTGTTAATCAAATGTTTTCATTTTTCTTAGTTTCCAGCCATGGTAGCAAATCATTTTTACACAATAATGGCGATGCTTTTGATTGTTTCAGCTCTCGCTTCTCTCCCACCTCCACCTCAAGGTAACTAATCTTTATTCTTCTTTTTTCTTCTTTCTTATTCCATTATATTTTATTTCATTCAAGCTTCTAAGAACTTATTATAAATACTGAAAATGTGTTTTACTTTATTATCAATAGATCATTTTGTTTCTGTACCATGCCAGAATGCTTTTCTCTTGACCAACAACCCCAACTGGAAGTCTCATACATCTAATCCAACATGGGTCATTGTTGTGGCAGTAGTGGCAAAAGTCAGACTCTTGGCCATAATAATGGTAGTATTATAAATATATAGATTTGAGTATTTTTACTATTGCATGCGTTATTGTTTTATTCCTTTTTGCTTGTGTTGTAAACTAACGTGCATTTGTGAGGTAGTTTTTAAAAATATTTATTAAGACACATTTAATTAGTTAATGAAAACAAGTATAATTAGTTAATGGAAACAAGTATATTTATATCTTCATTTTTGTGTTGGTGGAAGTTGGTTAAAATAATATAATATATAAACTTCGTGAGAAAAGATATTAAAATGATGAGCATGACCTAGTGGTGGAGCGTTGTGTTGTTGAGGGAATTATCATGTGCTTGAATCATTATGATTGCAAAACTTTGGATTATTTTGCTTTGTTAAATTAATGCTTGGGATATAATTGTCATTTACATGAGTCACATATAAAAAAAAGTCATGGGGGTAACATATTTTAACCCTATTTTTAAATTCTTGCGATGGTTATTTTGGCAGGTTACAATAGTAAAAACTGCTCCATCTTGCTATCTACGACAGTTGCTGTACACTCGCAAAAATGTGTGTCCCCAAGCTGTTTTGCAAAGTTTGCAAAGACCGCCATACCAACCGTTTCAAGTTCATGACGGGTTGGAGCTGACCTAAACTGAAAATGACGACGGTTAAATACCGTCGTGAATATCCTTTTGATTTTTCACTGAAGGTAGAAAAAAGGTAACAATCACCAACATTCAATGATGGTGAATTACCAACATTCACTTAAGGTAGAGAGAAAAGAAATATCATAGCACCGACATTCACTGATGGTGAACTACCAATGTTCATTGCAGGTAGCAAAAAGATAACAATCACCAATGTTTACTGATGGTGAACTACCAACTTTCACTGAAGGTAGAGAGAAAAGAAATATCATAGCACTGACGTTCACTGACGATGAACTACCAACATTCACTGAAGGTAGAAAAAAGATAATAATCATTAATGTTCACTGATGGTGAACTACCAACTTTCACTGAAGGTAGAGAGAAAAGAAATATCATAGCACCGATGTTCACTGACGGTGAACTACCAACATTCACTGAAGGTAGCAAAAAGATAACAATCACCAACGTTCACTGATGGTGAACTACCAACTTTCGCTGAAGGTAGAGAGAAAAGAAATATCATAACACTGACATTCACTGACGGTGAACTACCAGCGTTCATTTAAGGTAGCAAAAAGAATAACAAGTTTCTCCAAAATTATGGCGTTTCACCTAGAACAGGTCTCAACTTATTCTTTAACCAAGGCATTCCGCTTGGAAAAGGTAATTTATAAGCTGTCTTAAAATAAGAGACTACCACTTGTAATGATTCCATAACGAATTGTCTCTGCGATATTGAAAGACTTGCCATCCACCGGAGTAATTTGACAACGAACTGGAAACTATCCACTCATAGAGAAGATAAAAAAAAAGTAACGTCGACTTTTACGGGGAAGTACAAGTTTCTCAAATAAAGAGACCTGCTACTTGCTGTAATAGGAAGGATTGTAAAAAATGACTTCCTGGGGAAAGCAATATGACTTCTTGGGGAAAGAAATATGACTTCCTGGGGAATGAATCATGATTAACTGGGGAAATGCCAATATGTTCCTGCTTAGGAGATAAAGTCTTCTTGTGCAAAATAAATGCACATTCTCAAACCAAGGCTCGAAGCTTGCAAAAATCCAAAGTAATAATATTGCTAGGAAACAAAGATTCAAACTAGAAATAAACTAGAGTGAAACAGTCAACCAAAATACATCCTTTGAGAAATAAACTTAAGAGGGAAACCCAATCTATCCAGACAAAGAGCTGTACAGGAAGGCTAAAGCAAAGATCTTCCACGAGGGATAACTCAGTGGGGAAATTGAAAGAATATACACTTTCTGCTTAAGACTGACACTCTATTGGAGAGAGGACAACACAACTCTACAAAACAGGGTAATATGTCAACAAAATATTATCGAATGTGAATGAGCAATGATTTGCTAAATTTAACTATGCATGATGTATGTATGAATGTATGAGTGTTATCTTGTATATGCTGACAAAACAGACATATAATACTGGGAGTAACCAAACAAAACCAACTCAGGTACATTCAATACTCGGCTAAATCCCATCCAAGATGAACATTTCATAAGAAAATAAGCACCAAACGAGGAAACAAAATCCTATTTCGCGGCTTAACTTCACCGGGAAGGAACATAATCCGGAAGTAAGCAAATCATAACGACAAAACAGTACAGATACAGGGATATAACATCCTTCTCCAGGCTTTACTGGGGAATAAAACTCATACTTCAATGGGGAAAAAAATGTTTCACGGTCTGTACTTCTATTGGGGACTGCAATACTGATTTCAAATAAGGCAGATGGAAACCATATCAGCAAAACATCAACTGAGGATTTCGAGTTGACTTCATTGAGGGAACATCATACAGACTTCACTAGGGAAGATAGTGCCTCATCATCAAGATATCAACTGGGGACCTCGTGCTGACTTTATTGGGGAGGCCAACACCACATCGAAGAGGGGAAACCAAGATATGTTCTTCAATATTGAGAGTAAGTATTGCACCAACTTCTCTGGGGAAAAAGTATGAAACCTCATGGGGACAACAACTTAGGGAGTTAAGAAGTCAAACATTATAGCAAGAAATCAATCTTATGGGGATTTTAAATCAAACCCAACAATTGGTGGGTGAAAACCCAAAAAACTGACAAATGCCTCAAAACTTCTTAAATAAAACATTACCCTTGCCCGATCATCGGGCAATAAAAAAAAATGCAAGTACTGACGAAAGGGAGATGCTTCATAAATGAGTCAAATATCAACATGCACGGGGAGAAAAGACTTCTATCAAATAGCGAATCCTTCACTGGGGAATCTTGGATTGAGTCTTCATATCATGCAAACTTATTCCAACAAAAGATGCCCTAGGATAGCTTTCCTGGGGAATCAAGAACTCAACATTATAGAAAAACGTCAAACTCATGGGGATTTTAAATCAAACCCAGCACTTGGCGGGTGAAAACCCAAAGGGTTGACAACTATCTCAACACTTCTTAGAAAATATACTACCCTGGTCTAGTTGCCTGGGAAATAAATACCAACAATAATGCGAATACTGCAGAAAGAGCGACATTTTCCAAATAGTCCCATCTCAACACACCAAGGGAAAAAGACCTTTTGTCATATGAGGGAAGACTTCGTTGGGGAATCTGGGATAGAGGCCTCAGACTATGCAAACCCAAAAAAAAAATGAACCAAGACTTGACTGGGGACACTGGGATCACAAACCTAATAATGCACCTTACACCAATTGGTATCCTCTTCAATATACAAAAATCACACGCATACCAGCGAAAACGACCTTAGAAAACCTTCTAGGGGAAACAAAACTTCCTAAAATTACTGGAGTTCGTCCATTCCTGGGATCACCACTTTTGTTTTCCTCTTGAATCAAAAAATCTAAAGTAAAAGTAAGTTGTAAATTATTTTTGAAAAATAATTTTGTTATCTAATCTTTTTACTTTGAAAATTATTATCAATAATAAATGGAGTCTTTGTAAGCTGAATAAATATAAGAAATACAAAGAAATGGGTAAAAGCTCAAATTTTATTGATAAAATGGTAGTCTGCGAATGGCTAGACTCCACAGATGATTACAAAGTTCGAAAAATGGTAATATATAATGGAAAAGATACATTGAGATACAATGACCACTATTCCCTCTAACAACTTTGAAATTCCGAGCAGCAACTTCCGTTGAATTATGGTGAGGATCCAAGAAGATTGTTGCTTCAATGATTAAGTCTTGTCTGATGTAGTTACTTTCCAAGAAAGTCCCTAAGTTTTGCCTAAGTTGCCCTTGCGGGTTTTCAACTTAGCGATAAATTTTATTCTGTTTATGTCTCTAATTTTTGCCTAAGCCGCCCTTTCGGGTTTTAAACTTAGCGAGCTTTTCTATTATTTCTTTAGGCGAAGTATTTCTTGACTGCATCAGCATTCATGGGACTTCGTAACTCCTCGCCATCCATAGTTTCAAGAATTAATGCACCGCCGAAGAAGGCTTTCTTGACAACATATACGCCTTCAAAATTGGGAGTCCACTTGCCCCTAGAATCAGTGTTAAAAGACATGATCTTCATGAGCACGAGGTCGCCTTCTTTGAATTTACCTGGTTTGACCTTCCTATTAAAAACTTTCTTCATTCTCTTCTGATATAACTGGCCATGACACAAAGCCGTCATTCTCTTCTCTTCAATCAAATTCAATTGGTCAAACATGTGCTGGACCCATTCAGCCTCTGATAACTTAGTTTCCATTATCACATGCAAAGAGGGAATCTAAACCTCGATTGGAAGCACTGCTTCCATTCCATAAACAAGGGAGAACGGGGTTGCTCCTGTTGAAGTGCAGACATATGTCCTATATCCAAGTAAAGCAAAAGGGAGCATTTCATGCCAATCTTTATAAGTAACAACCATCTTCTGGATGATCTTCTTGATATTCTTATTAGCAGCTTCAACAACCCTATTCATCTTCGGCATGTACGTAGATGAATTGTGATGGATAATCTTGAATTCTTCACAAAGTTCTGTCATCATCTTGTTGTTTAGATTCGAGCCATTATCGGTGATAATTTTTCTCGACACACCATACCGACATATGAGAATATTCTTAATGAAGCGCACTACCACCTGCTTAGTAACATTAGCATATGAAGCAGCTTCCACCCTATTGTACCCCAAAATTTGCTCTCTCATTTCATCAACATTTTCTCACCACAAGACTCTTGGAACTCAAGATCAAGTTAGGGTTTGCTCTGCTCAAGACTCCTCCTTGCACTGTTGACCCAAATTAGGGTTTGAGTTTGCACAAAGATGTTTTGACCTAAAAGGCCCAAAGTGACTTCCATGCTTCATATTGGACTCACAAGTTTATCCATACCAAGTTTCAAGCCTTGATTCCAATCTTTGCCCAGTCAATTGGACAGTTGACCTATAAATCAGCTGTATTGGGGAAAAAGTCAACTGTGGCCAATTGACAGTCAAACCTCATGAAATTTTACCCACATCAACATAATGAACTCATATGAACCATTTGGTCAAGTTTGGATCACAATTCCACAAGAAATTTGATCAGATCACCAAAAGGGCAAAATGGTCATTTTTAGGGTTTTGACTGCACAAAGGCAATTTTTGACTGTTTGACCTAACCAATGGCTAACCAAGCTCACATATGGACTCAAGAACTCAATGGAATTGTCTTGACACATTCAACAAGTTCAAAAGATCTCAAATGCACAGGATTGACAGATGAATTTTCCAGTCAACTGATCAAAATTTGACTATATACTGAAAAGTCAAACTTTGACTTTTTGGTCAAAATCAAGTGCCAAGATTCATTTTTCATCAAGACATGTCAAATTATGAAACTTGTTCATCAAGAAATCCAAAATTGCAAATTAGGGTTTAAAATGAAGAAATTTCATAACTTAGAAATTTTCTAAGTTATAAAATTTCCTTATTTTCCCCTAACTTTGTCCCATTTTTTCATCAAGATACAATTGGATTCAAGCCAAACTCAAAACATGAAAGTTGTAGTCCATTGCAAAATCTACAACTTTTATTCACAAAGTTTTCTCAAACGAAGCTTGTAGCTCAAGTTATGATTTTTGGAACAAGGGTGCAAAACATTCTTAACTTAGAAAAAATTTGACCTATTCTAGGCAGGATTTTGGACCAACTTCATGGCCACTTTTCACATGGTTCCACTTGGAATTTCAATTTTCATTACAAATATGGATTGTAGTACACATTCCAAGCTTTCCAAATTGTCCAATAACTTCTCAAACACCCTTGTGGTTAGGGAGAATCGAATTTGCAAAGATGGGTAAAAGTCACTTTGTTCATAGCCAAATACATGTTCATAACATTGGCATTTTTGAAGTCAGCTTGTACAAGCTAGATTACAGGCCTCTAATCCTCTTCACACTCAATAATTAAATTCCAAACCATTGTGCCAAGATGTTATTTTGTGTATTTGGTCATTACATGCAAGATTAATCCATATTTAGAAAAAGTAACTTTGCCATTTTTGAAAAGTAATGCTTTATGTCAAATACAAATCCAAGAGGTACAAGCCAGATCTTTTAGGCACAAGTTTGTGGACAAATCCCACTGATCAAGAACAAAGTATGCAGCACGCTTGAGGGGCCTGCATTGGCCTATAACCCAACTTGCATTTTCTTTGCTTAGATAAGAAGAAACATTGCAAAAGACATCCAACTTTGATCTCCTGTAAACACAAGCCTAAACAAACTTCATAAACACTTTCCATACATCAAACCAGACCTAAGGCACGACTGAACCACATCCCAAACCTTCTCATTCACAAACACACCCTCTTGCTGCAGAAACAGAGCAAGTTCTGCAACTTGACTTCCACCAACATTTTCACTCGTGCATTTTTGCTAAAAGGAGTTCAAACATGTTCCATATCATCCACTGAAGCTATTCCAGGCATTGAACTTGAGCTGTAACATCCATAACCAAGTTTGCCATTTTCATTTTTCAGCTGTGCAGGTTGACTTCCATAGCTCGATACAGGCAGTTTCAGAGCAAGCCAAGCATAGGGGAAGCATCCTTGGACTTCAGGCAAGCTGTACCAAAGTTCAAACTCCATTGAAGATACCTCCATTGTTGTACACGACTCAAGCTGAACAGGTAAAAATTTGAACTTCTATCTCTCTATCCAGACATAGTTAGGCTTAAGCTTGTGAAGAAAGCATGTTCTACTCATAGCTCTGAAGCCATCCATATAGTTACTTTTCATTTATATTGTGTGTGTTGAGAGAATTTTGGACCTGAACATGAGAGAAAACTTAGGTCAGAAATTGGGGATGGAGAAATTCTCCCTCGTTTGAGAGTTAGAACAACTTTTTTATATGTTTGAAATCGTGACTTGATGCTCTATATTATTGATGTTGTAAGTTTTTGTTAAAAGTCAAAGAATCAAGAGATAGCAGATGGAGAAGGAAGCGCGTGTTTTCTTGTTCAAACATGTGCTGGAGGTTGAAGACATAGTTGACTTGGGTTGGGCCTGAGTCAACCTGCTTTTTGCACCCCTTTTTTCATTTTGCACCCCCCTGGCCCATTGTGTGATTTTTTAATCATTTTTGATTTTTTCTTTTTGATTCTGACTTATTATTTTTTGTCAAAACATAAAAAATATTAAAAATATTTTTCCACCCATTTTTGCATTTTATTTGGATTTTATTTGTTTTATTTGAACTTATACATGTAAATAAATATTTATACTTTTATTTAAAACACTAAAAAATAATACAAAAATATATTCATTTTTAATTATTATTTTATTTTACCTTTTGAAAACATTTTTTGAAAATATAGTTTTTTTTTTAAATAATTAATATTTCATTTTTATATATATTTAGTATATTTAATATATAATATAAATACTTATACATATTTTGTTAAATATTTAGGATAAAATGTAAAAATAATACCTTTTTATTTTTATTAATATTTGACATCAAAAAATACTTTTTTACAATATACTTCTCTTTTATTTATTTTTTGTATAAATAAATATATAATATTGTACATAATAAATAAATAATTGCTATTTATTCAAAAATTAGGGTTTTGCCCTAAAACCACAAAATATCCAAAAAAAATTACTTTTTATTTTTGTTTATATTTCACATTGAAAAATACTTTACATACATAAAAAACCATTTTGTGCATAATACATTTTGCATATTTATTACATTTGTTTAAATATTGTACAATTTATTACTTGTATATTCAATATGGATGTAATAGTTTAGATTTAAATTTCTTGCTAAATATCCCCCATTCAAACGTTTGTACCCCCATCCCCATAATTATGTTGTAATAATTTAGGAATTTAAATTTTCGCATTTAAAAGCTTTCAAATTATGCCATGATAGACCTAGGGTTTGTATGCAAAATCAACCAACAAGTAGCTTGACTAATGCAAAGACAAAAAAGCATGAAAATGGACAACACTAATCACACTTGCACCCTTAGGGTTACTCCACTTGTTGCCTTCAATAATGGGCCATGTTGCATGTTGAGTGTCTTTGGCAAAACAAACAAAATCAAAATGATCATAGTCCCTCGATGACGCTTTCTCAAGTTGCCTAAAAAATGATCAAGTCCCTTAAAGGAAAAAAAATTGCCAAAGACACTTGGCACTATTGCATTCATGGTCTAAACGATAACCCGCGCCCGTCCCGTTAATATCCTAACACAAGATTGTCCACCAAATACAATGGTGGAACAATACTGTTAAAAGGGTTAAAACATAGGAAAGATCTTTGAGAAATTTAGGGGAGATAGCTCTTGGTTACTTGACCAACTTGCAAAACAATCCTTGCCATTTTTCAAAACACACATCACAACACAACTTCAAAACAATTCTCAAAAACATTGAAAACTTTTCAAAAGACAAATACACCTTTGTATACATTCAAACATGGATCATTACAAAGGTTGCCACAACAAATGGCCTCTTTTCAAAACCTCTTTTCAAACCCACACAGAAAGCACCATTTCAAACAATTGAAAGCACCATTTCAAACAATTGAAAATGCAAGGCAAGTGATCTAAGCAAGTAACTAAGAGACCATGGATAACCATGGATAGAAAGGGTGCTAATACATTCCATTTCTATAATCTACTCCCCGAACCCATGAAAACATCTCAAAGGTTTTTGCTGTGCTTTTTAACCTTTCCTTAGGATAAAATAAAAAGTCGATGGCGACTCTTGTTAAACCGAAACTTTTGCAAAAACAAACGCAAAACCTCAAGTCAGTTCTCCCACCGTATCACACACCCATTTGGTGAAGTAATCAATTACTACCAAGATAAAACGGTGTCCATTCGAAGCTTTGGGTTCTATCATTCCAATCATGTCAACAACCCATATAGAGAAAGACCACAGGGAAGAAATAACATTGAGAAGTGTCGGAGACACATGAATCTTGTCCGCATAAATTTGGAATTTATGGAACTTCTTTGCAAATTTGTAACAGTCAGATTCCATTATCAGCCAATAGTAACCTGCCCTTAGCATATTTTTAGCCATCGAATGTCCATTGGCATAAGTTCCAAATGTACCTTCATGAATCTCATGCATCCACATGTCTGCTTCGTGTCTATCCACGCATCTGAACAAGACCATGTCATAATTTCTCTTGTACAAAACATTTTTACTAAGGAAGAAACTGCCAGCCAATCTTCTCAATGTCTTTCTATCTTTATTCGATGCACCAATCGGGTATTCTTGAGTCTGGAGAAAATGCTTGATATCGTAATACCAAGGTTTCTCATCTGCTACCTCTTCTGTTGTAAACACATGAGCAGGCCTATCCAATCGTCGAATTATAATTCGAGGTATATCATTCCAAGTATTCACTTAATACATATAAGCCAAAGTTGCTAGAGCATCCGCCATTTGATTTTCGTCTCTGGGAATGTGATGGAAATTAAGCTTATTACAGAAGGGCAACAATCTTCTAGCATAATCTCTGTAAGGGATCAAGCCGGGGTGACGTGTATCCCACTCTCCTTGAATCTTGTTTATTACCAAAGTTGAATCACCATACACATGTAGAATTTTAATTCTGAGATCAATAACTTCCTCGAGACCCATTGTGATACGGTGGAAGAACTGAATGTTTTTTGGAATGCTGGTTTACATTTTGCGTTTGTGTTTGCAAAATGTCGTGGTAAGCAAGAGCTGCCACCGACTTTTATTTTATCCAACAAGGAAAGGGAAAAATCACAGAAAAATTCCGTTTTCGAGATATTTCTGAGTACGGGGGGTAGATTATACAAAGGAAAGGTATTAGCACCCTTTCTATCCGTGGTTATCCAGGGGCTCTTAGGTACTTGCTCATTGTTTTCAAAATTGTTTTCTTTGTGTTTGTGGGTTTTGAAAAGTTTTTGTTTTAACTTCGATTTAACTCTTGCTTCTGTCCTCAAGAGTGTAATGAAGCGTTTTTGAAAACTTGTTCGTAAAAGTGTAAGTGTGAAAAGGTTTTGTTTTGAAATAGCAAGTATCTAAGAACTAATCTACCTACTCGAAAAAGGAATCGTTCTATGTTTGTTTCCTTTAGACAATGTTATCCCACTATTAGTGAGTAGGTAGCACCGTCGTTGGAGTTTGAGAGTCAATTCGAGAGAGGGACATACAGTCACTAAAGCAACGTTAGGATGTCTTAGCGATAACCCTAATGTCTTAGATCATTTATCTGAGGAAATTATATCCGAGGCAACCTTTCTGAGGCAACTTATGATCTTTTAGACAAGAGGGCGACCTCTAAAACAACCTATACTCAATGACCATTTACGAAGGAAACCAAGCGGGATATACCCTAGGAGTGCGTATGTGCGAGTGTGTTGATTTCAGTTATTTATCTTTGCACATGTTTAGGGTGATCTAACTGTTTTAAATTTAGTCATTTATTATTGTCATGCAAACCCTATTATCTAACATCTAGTAGTTGAATATTTGCAAAAGTTAAAGGTGCGGAATTTAAACTAAACTATTACAAGGCGTCGGGTATTTACATCGCCAAAAAACACCCCTTTGAAATTTAAATGTGGAATAAATAAATAAATGTCCTAATTAATTATTATAAACCGAGAGCAGATACAACAATTGAATAAAGAAAAAAATAAAGTGCGCGAGACAATTGGATCGAATAGGAAACTAGGGTTTTGACCCTCCTAATTAAAGAAAATGCTTTTTTTGTTGTTTTTATTATTTTTAAGAAAAGAAAATAAATCCTAAAATTAAATTCTAAATTAAGTAGTTATTAAATTAATTAATCAAAAATAATTAAATGTCATATTTTTGAATTTTTGGTTATTTTAGGAAAGAAAATAAAATGATTAAACTAATGTTAAAACCTAATTATTCTAATTGATTTTTAATTATTTGCAAAAATAAATTTAAGTTATCTAAAATTTACCTAATTAAATTAATTAGTATTTATTAATAAAAAATAAAATTCTGAATTTATTTGGACATAAAAAATATTTTTGTGATTTTTGCTAAAAAGAAAATTGATTATTGGTTAGTAATTAATTAAAAATAGTTAAATGAAATATAAACAAAATATAAAAAAGGGAGAGATGGGCCTGAAAGTGAGGTGTGCATAGCAGGAATTCTGGCCCATTTGATGAAGATCCACTTGACTTTTGCAATCCAGTGCGCACGTGTTAATTTGGCTTATGGTGTGCTTGCAATGGTGGCCACCAGATCTGGCCATCTAGCGCATGGATGATGAAGGCCCATGGTGGGCGCTTGGCTTGCATATGCACTGGATTTCCTGAATTAACAATGCAAAATAACAAATGCTGGAGGTAGGGATCGAACCCCTGACCTCCAGCCTCTAATGCCTTAAGACATGCGTGGCAACCACTAGGTTGTGTTGTTTTGATTGTTATCATAATACAAAGTAATAATAATATATAAAAACAAAAGTTAGTGGACATAAATTAAAAAAAAACACGCGCTCGTTTAAACAAGCCAATGGTGGGTTGACACGCCTTCATCCCCTTCCTCTCTCAGTAGCTAAAAACCTGTAATACCTATACCCACAGACAAATGTTCGTTGCTACAAACCTGTCCACTCTCAAAATTTCGTACAGGCCATGTAAATGAATTCTAACACCATGGTTAGACTCGTCTCCTTCTTCTGATCACAACCATACCCATTACTAGGGCCAATTATTCCTGAAATCAAAAACCCTAAAAACAAATACGAAACCCTAACAATGGTGGATTTCGTTACAGACCATTAAAATGCAATTGGGTAATGTCAAAAGCTTGCAAATGATTCATAGGTTAAGAATATGCAGTTGATTCAGCTTAACAATGTGTAAATTCCAAGATAAGAATTCAAGAACAGAGCGGGGTTATGAATGACTTACAGCGCGATTAAGGACTGGAATGGACCGGTTCTGGATTGCTTTAGCTTCTAGGGAGTGCCAGGAAGCGATTGGTATCAATAGAAAGCTTTGAGAATGCCTCTAATGGTGATTTCGAAGTCACACTTTTTTGGTATTTTTTTAGAATTTGTTTGCCCTCTAGCCTCTCTCCAACCCTTATTTTGATCTCCCTCACCTCCTTATGTATCACACAATGCATTATGGTTGTTTATTCAGTCCAAATCTTTTTCTTTCAATGACTTTGGATTTGATTTGATACCCTTGAAGATCTTTCCAAATATGGCTTATTTTGAATCTTTTTGTGCACTCTAAGGCTTGGTACGAATTGGAAGGATGATAGCTGTATAATGAAGCCTAAAACAACACAAAATCCTTGGTTATTAATGTTTTGGATTTTTATTTGATTTATTTTGATTTAAATCAAATTAATTCAAATAAAAATCAAAATAATTAATAAAAATATGATATGGACAAGTGGAAAGGGTTAGAGCACGTGGGCTATAGTGCCAACTCAAAACAAGTGAAAAAGAATGGGCCCATTTGGCAAAATTTGAAGTTTTGGGGATAGTTGACCTTTGGCAATTTTGCAAAAATGGTCAACTTCAACAATGCATAAATTCCTAAATTTTGACTCTTTGGAGGTGTTACTGGACTTTTTAGAAAGCTTGAGATTTCCTCTAACCAACCCTTTTGGTCTCATCTCAATTTGATATTCCATGCTCAAGTATGAAGCTTTGACAAAAAATGTGTTTTTGTTGACTTTTCAAAATGACCTATAATGTCCAAATTCATAACATCTTGTGAGTACATATTTTGAACTTGGGAGATGAAGATGGATTGTAGGGAATTGGATCCTCTTAAAAATGAGCTTTGTATGGGTCATTTCTCATAAATTATGAGAAAGTTATGCTTGGTCAAAGTTGAGTTGACTTTTCCTACAAAACCCTAATTTAGCAACTTTTGAGTCTTGATGAATTAAGAGCAATCCACGATGAATCATGATCAACACTTGATCAAATGATGAAATATACTTAAAAATGAGGATGTTGACCAAAAATCTTGAAGTTTGACTGTATGTTGATCACAGTTGACTTTTGCCCTTACACAATCGATTTTTGGACCTTTGAGCAATTGACTGAGCAAACTTCCTCTGCAAGGCTTGAAACTTGACATGGATGATCTTGAGAACATATTAGGTCATTGGTGAGAACTTGGGGTCACTTGGACTCAAGGATCTTGATGCAAAATGAAACCCTAATTTGGGGTAGACTGCCTTAGGAAAGAGCTTGTCTGGCCAACCCTTGGACTACCTTGAGCAACTTGGAGATCTTTCTTGCAATGTTTTGAGAAATATGGGAGGGAAAATTTTGGGGTACAACAGCTGCCCCTGTTCAACCTTCTTAAACCTGAGGACGTAGATTGGCTTTCGTGCCTTTCGTAATCTGAAGGTGGAAGAGGATTGAACACTAGAGTGCCCAGAAATTTGCACTCGCATGCAGTGGTAGATGCCTTGTGATATCAGGAATGGGCTTACAGATGCCATTTGGAGATTGATGACAAGGGGATGGGCTTAAGGATGCCATTTGAAGGAGTGTCGATCGCATAAGAGATTCCTTAGCGAGAGCTTGTATACCTGTTTGTTATGGAAGATTCCGCTGGGGGAAGTCTGATCTTTGTTGAGAGGAGTAGAAATTTAGGAGCTTTGGTTTTCTGTTATTCTGCTGGTGAGTCGTCTCTGTTGATATTTAGGAACTCTGGTTGTCCGTACTCAACGGAGGAGTCATCTATGTTGATATTTAGGAACTTCGATCGTACGTACTCAACGGAGGAAACATTTTTGCTGAGATTTAGGAACTCGTCCGTAATTCAACTGAGGTGTCAAGATTTAGGAACTCGTCCGTAATTAAACTGAGGTGTCGAGATTTAGGAACTCTTCCATAATTCAACTGAGGTGTCGAGATTTAGGAACTCATCTGTAATTCGACCGAGGTGTCGAGATTTAGGAACTCGTCCGTAATTCAACTGAGGTGTCGAGATTTAGGAACTCGTCCGTAATTCAACCGAGGTGTCGAGATTTAGGAACTCGTCTGTAATTCAATTGAGGTGTCGAGATTTAGGAACTCGTCCGTAATTCAACTGAGGTGTCGAGATTTAGGAACTCGTACGTAATTCAACTACTTTACTGAGATTTAGGAACTCGTCCGTAATTCAACTATTTTGCTGAGATCTAGGAACTCATCCGTAATTCAACTACTTTGCTGAGATTTAGGAACTCGTCCTCAATTCAACTACTTTGTCGAGATTTAGGAACTCGTCCGTAATTCAACTACTTTGCTGAGATTTAGGAACTCGTCCGTAATTCAACTACTTTGCTGAGATTTAGGAACTCGTCCGTAATTCAACTGAGAAAACATATCTGTTGATATTTAGGAACATGTCCGTAATTCAACTAAGGTAAAAGCTCCATAGCTTGAACTTTGTGAGAATTTGATTGTATCTTTCCTGAAAGGTAAAGGTTAGCTGTATGTAATGCATGATATGTATCAAGCAATGATGTTCTCAAAATAAATGAGATTGTGTTGTATGATGCGTATATGCATGTGTCATGATGTATGGAAATGTGATGTTTTTATCTGGGGAAGATAAATCCAGGATCACTGTTGGAGAAAAGAAATGAATTCTTCGTTTCCGCTGGGGATAGCGAACGAAGATGATTGTGATAATAAACCTGCAGGAGAGGATAACTCCGCTGGGGAATAAACTGATGAGGAGATTACTCTGGGTGGAAGAGATGTTCTGCTGAGGATTCCGCTAATAAATTCCGCTGGGGATGCATTACCGTTGCTGGTGATACTGAATCCTGTTGGGGATTGAGTTTCTGTTTGTGAAAGGAATGAACTCCGTTGGGGATGATCTTTCAGTTGCGGCTTCACTGGGGATAACCTTTTAGACTCCACTGGGGGCAATCTTCCAGAGTCTAACGGGGATGATCCTCCAAACTCCACTGGGGAAGATTTTTTAGACTGCGCTGGGGATAATTGTCTAGTGCTGATGATGGATAAACTCTGCTTGGGGAGAATGTTGTCGATTCATTCATGGTTGTGAGCCTCAGCTGGGGAGAGTTAACATTACTTTCTTTCTCTTACGCTGCAGGGAGTGAACGTACTTCAGCCATATTCTTCAGCTGAATCTACCTTTATACCTGGTGGACAGAGCAACTATAAAGCTTGGACAATTCTTATTTGCCCCTGTTCTTGATATTACGAGTAATCGTCTTTTGTTTCACATGTAAATATTCATGAGCAGCAATTAATGTCAAATGCATATATCAAGAATGAACATTGGACGTTCTTGCAAAACAAAATAGAAAAAGGAAAAACAGTTCGAAATTTCTTTGAAAATGAATTGTATTGACTTTGAAGTTTGTACTGTAAATAGGCGTTTTTGTACAAGAGGTTGACGTCCTAGTAAGAGAACGCCGCCGAACAATAGAGTTTATACAATTTGTGGAAAAAAAAAACAAAACAGCTATGTGGATAATCCCACTGAGTTCCAACTCTGCTATTGCCCTTATGTCCTCGAGCATCTCATCACTTTTCTACTTGGTTGAAGGTAGATTAGATTGATTAGTGTCATCCGAGCTTGATAGTCGATACCGAAGTCTGGTTGCAAGGTGATCCAATGAGACATAGTGTTATGCTTTGATCCCTAATTTTTGCCTGGACCGCCCTTTCGGGTTTTCAGTCCACCGGGATACCCTTTTTTGCCCAAGCTTCCTTTTCAGGTTTTCGACTTGCCGGGTGTACATATTTTTTCATTTTCATCCCTTATTTTTGCCAGAACCCTTTTGGTTCGCCAAGAATCCCTTATTTTTGCCTAGGCCAGTCGACCTAGCGGGTCGTTGATTATGCGTAGTATTTTTTCACTATGTCTGCATTGACGGGGTGAGGAAGGTCGTCACCATCCATGGTGGTTAGAATCATAGCTCCTCTTGAGAAAATGTTCTTAACCACAAATGGCCCTTCATAAGTAGGGGTCCATTTGCCCCTGGGATCACCTTGAGGTAGGATGATGCGCTTGATCACCAGATCCTCAACTTGATACTCTTGTCGTCTAACTTTCTTGTTAAATGCCTTGATCATCCGCTTTTGATACGTTTGACCATGACAAATAGCAGTAAGTCTCTTTTCGTTGATTAAGTTCAGTTGATCAAGCCGGGTCTGGATCCAGTCATCTTTGCTCAAACCTGCATCCTTCATAATCCGAAGAGAGGGTATTTGAACTTCGATGGGCAAGACGGCCTCCATGCCATAAACCAAGGAATATGGTGTTGCCCCTGTTGACGTCCGCGCTGAGGTACGGTACCCATGAAGAGAAAATGGTAACATCTTGTGCCAATCTTTGTATGTCACCGTCATCTTCTACACAATCTTCTTGATGTTCTTATTAGCCGCTTCTACAACCCCATTCATCTTCGGCCGGTAGGGAGAAGAGTTGTGATGCTGTATCTTGAACTTCTTGCAGAGTTCGGTGATCATCTTATTGTTGAGATTTGTACCATTATCCGTAATGATCCTCTCGGGTACACCATATCGACAAATCAGATTGAGCCGAATAAACCGTGCCACGACATTCTTGGTCACAGTAGCAAAGGAAACCGCTTCAACCCACTTTATAAAGTAATCAATCACTACCAGGATGAAATGATGCCCGTTAGATGCTGTAGGTCTGATCTCACCGATCATGTCGATGCCCCACATTGCAAAAGGCCAAGGAGCTGTCAAAATGTTCAGAGGAACTGGAGGTATGTGCACCTTATCAGCATAGACTTGGCACTTGTGACAGATCCGAGAATGTTGATAACAACCGGCTTCCATTGTGGACCAATAATATATTGCTCGAAGGATTTTCTTTGCCATGGTATGTCCACTGGAATGATTTCCGAAAGTACCTTCATGTAACTCTACCATAATCCTCTCTGCCTCGTTCTTATCCACACATTGTAGTAAGGTTGAATCATGGTTACGCTTGTACAGGATGTCATTACTGATGAAGAATTTCGCCGCGAGCCTCCTCAGAAACTTTTTATCATTAACAGATGCACCGTTGGGGTATTCTTGAGCCTCAAGATACCTCTTTACCTCGTGAAACCAGGGTTTATCAGTTACCTCTTCAGTCTCAATGTCACAACAATGTGCATGTTCGTCCAACCTTTCAATGGTAATCTGGGGAGCCTCATTGTCCCAATTGACTTTGAACATAGAAGACATCGTAGCTAGCGCGGCCGCTAACTGATTTTCCTCTCTAAGGAAGTGTTCAAAGGTTATCTCCTCGAAGTGTGGAAGATACGTCAATACATACTCCTTGTAAGGAATAAGATTTGGGTGTTTCGTATCCCACTCGCCTTTGATATGACTGATCACGAGAGTGGAATCTCCGAACACACTCAAGAACTTAATCCTTAGGTCAATTGTTGCTCGAAGACCCATGATGCACGCTTCATACTCCGCCATATTGTTGGTGCAGTTGAAACATAGTCGGACGGTAAACGGAGTATGAGAGCCTTCAGGGGATATAATCACAACGGCAATGCCATTAACCAAAGCGTTTGAAGCTCCATCAAAGTACATAGACCACTGGGATCCCTCCTCCGGTCCTTCATCTGGTCCAGGTTCTTCGCAGTCAGTCACTATCATGATATTCTCGTCCGGGAATTCAAAGTTCATAGACTGGTAATCATCCACTGCCTGATGTGCCAAATGATCTGCCAACACACTCCCTTTAATTGCCTTTTGGGTCGTATACTGGATGTCATACTCAGTCAAGATCATATTCCATCTTGCTATTCTTCCGGATAATGCAGGCTTCTCGAAGATATACTTGATTGGATCCATCTTTGATATCAATAGAGTAGTGTGAGTCAGCATATATTGTCTCAACCGGCGAGCAGCCCATGCCAAAGCGTAACAAGTTTTCTCAAGTAGTGAGTATCGGGTCTCACAGTCGGTAAACTTTTTGCTAAGGTAATAAATAGCATGCTCTTTTCGGCCAGACTCGTCATGCTGCCCCAACACGCACCCCATTGAATTGTCGAGTACTGTCAAGTATAAGATCAAAGGTCTCCCTTCAACTGGAGGCATCATAATGGGTGGCTTTTAGAGATATTCTTTTATCCTTTCGAAAGCGGCCTGACATTCATCATTCCATCTTACCACTTGATCTTTCTTCAGTAGCTTGAAGATTGGCTCGCAAGTAGCAGTCAGGTGTGAGATGAATTGGGCAATGTAATTCAACCGTCCCAAAAAGCCTCTGACTTCTTTTTCTGTTCGGGGAGCTGGCATCTCCTGTATAGCCTTCACCTTTGCAGGATCCACCTGAATACCTTTATCACTAACAACGAAACCCAACAGTTTACCAGATCTCACCCCAAAGGTGCACTTGTTCGGGTTTAACCTCAGCTTGTACAACTTCAACCTGTCAAATAACTTATGAAGGTGTTCAAGATGTTCTTCTTCAGTCTGGGATCTTGCAATCATGTCATCAACGTATACCTCAATCTCATGATGGATCATGTCATGGAACAAAGCGGCCATGGCGCGCTGATATGTTGCCCCAGTATTCTTCAATCTGAAAGGCATGACTTTGTAGCAAAAGGTACCCCACTGTGTGACAAAGGTTGTCTTCTCCATGTCTTCGGGAGCCATTTTAATCTGATTATAACTGGAGAAACCATCCATAAAGGAGAAGACCTTATGATGTGCGGTGTTGTCAACCAGAACGTCGATATGAGGTAGAGGGAAATCATCTTTGGGGCTCGCCCTTTCAGATCCCTATAGTCAACACACATTCGAACCTTACCATCCTTCTTCGGCACAGGAACCACGTTGGCCACCCACTGTGGGTAAGAAGTAACTACTAGAAAACCGACATCAAATTGTTTCATCACCTCAACCTTGATTTTCTCAGACATCTCTGGGCGCATTCGGCGAACTTTCTGTTTCACTGGAGGACAGTCTTCCTTGGTAGGCAGGCGGTGAACCACAATATCAGTATCTAACCCAGGCATATCTTCATAAGACCAGGCAAAGATCTCAACGTAGTCACGCAGCATCTGAATCAACCGTTGCTTAACACTAGGCCCCAGATTTGCACCGATCTTGACCTCTTTCTTGTCTACCTTTGTACCCAGATTTACTGTTTCCAGTGGCTCTTCATGCGGCTGTATGGCCCTCTCTTCCTGAAGTAACAGTCTTGCAAGTTACCTAGGCAATTCACAATCATCTTCACCTTCGTCTTCGGCTAAGTTGATCGGACTTTCGAAGTCATAACTGGCAGTAGCAGAATCGTTATCAGTGGGATCCAGAATGGATGTAGACCTGTATATGTGAGTGTGTGTAAGATAAATAGTTGTTTTGCAAGATAGAAAAGAAAAACAAGGAGCACAAAATTTGAAATGCAAGAAACGTCCAATGCTTTTATGAATGATATATGGTAATGACACACATATAAAACCCTCACAAACAAAGCCACGGTGCCTCGGGTAAGACACTGGGCCGTAAAGTTTAAAAATTAACTTTTACAAAATTTAAAACAAAAGTCTCATTACTGGGTAATAAAAGAAATTAGGACGAAGTCCTTTGCCGTCCAGTTGCTTAGTCCACCATCAGCAGTCGGGTATATCCAGCTGTCAATATCAAACTCTTCTTTATCATCCCCAATAGAATTCACTCCCGTGTCATGTTTGGGCATAGGTGCCGTTATGACATTAGGCTTTTCCGGCGCTTCAAACTCAATTTACTTAGCATCTATCAGATACTGCACTTTATTCTTCAAGACCCAGCAGTTATTCGTATCATGTCCCGGGCTATCAGAGTGAAAAGCACAGCGGGCGTTCGGATTGTACAGCGGTGATTTAGTATTAGGATTCTTCGGAGCCTCCTTCGAAATCACCAAGTTGGTTTTCAACAACTGCGGCTGAATTTGAGACATGGTCATACTGAGCCGAGTGAATTGTCTTTGCGGCCTCTCTGCTCTTGGCTGATTATTGCATTGAGGGGTAACAACAGGTCTTAATATCATCACCGCATTAACTGCTTAGCGGCGCTCAGGTCTGTTATGGCTCTTCGAGATGTAAACTGCGCTCGTCTCCTTCTTGAAGGGCTTCTTTTTTGTGCTTGACGAAGCACCCTTCTGTATCTTGCCGCTCTTGATACCGGCCTCAACTCTTTCCCCGGTCATAATCAGCTCAGTAAACCCGAACGACGAGCTTCCGATCAAATGGTTGAAATAGGGACCAGACAAGGTCCCAAGAAACATATCTACTAACTCCCTATCAGCCAGAGGGGGTTATACTCTCCCAGCAAGGTCCCTCCATTTCTGAGCATAGTCCTTAAAATCTTCGCTCGCACCCATAGACATACCCTGAAGTTAGGTACGCGTGGGAGAAAGGTCGGCATTGTACTGGTACTGCTTGTAAAAAGAAGAGGCAAGGTCCTCCCAGTTACGGACGTTAGCTCCTTCCAGTTGGTAGAACCACTCAAGTTGAGTCCCTGAAAGACTATCTTGAAAGAAGTGAATCCAGAGGTTCTTATCGGCAGTGTATGGTTGAATCTTTCTAACATACGAGCGGAGGTCCAGCTTTGGGCATGAGACCCCGTCGTATTTAGCAAAAACTGGTGCTTTAAACTTGTGGGGAATCACTACACCAGATGCCAAACCCAAATCTCCAAAGTCCAACCCAGGTACCTTATGGACCTCCATTGCGCTCAACCGGTCATCGAGTTGCTTATACCTATCTTCAGTCGGAGGATACTGGTCTTCATCGAAGTCAGTCTCATTGTCAGAAACCACAGGGCTAGGAGCCCTCCTTTCATCCTGATTCTCTCTCCCTCCAGGCGAGTGAGACAAATCAACCTCTCCCCGCAAATTGTTCTCGAATCTGCGACCCATATTCAGGAGGACCGTCTTATTCTTCTTCTTCTTCTTCTTATCCTTCAAGATAAGAGTCTTCAGATCTTGCTGAGCCTTGGCGAAGTTCATGAACATTTCCTGGAACTGAGTGTTTTGAGGTTGCAGGGCCTTGATAGCTTGATCAGTTGATGTTTCAGAAGACATGATGTGCTAAAATAAACAGCGAAGAAGATGAGAAACCTGTAAGGGTACTTGTAATGAGGTGTATGAGAATGAAATGTGTATGATATGATTTCAAAGACTTTATAGATTCAAATTCATAAACCAAAATGAAACACACTTTTAATACATAAAAAAATTGAAATCAATGTTTAACAGATGCCTTTAAGGCGTTACAAAAAGAAAAACCGAAAGCAAATCTATGCTAGAAACAAAAAAAAGACAATCAGCACTCCCATGGTCGTTTCCCTTTGGTGCTTACATAGTCGTTGAGGACCTTCTCATTCTCCAGCTGCCTTGTAAGCCTCAGGATCTTTCGTTCCTGCTCATGATACTTTTCTCTATAAGTATCCCGTTCTTCCCTTAGTTGGATCCAAGACCTCTTTAATGCCCCAATGTCAGTAGGCATGTATGGATGGAGGATAGTAGGAGGAACCCCTTCTTCATCAGTACTCTCAACAATTACTGGCAAGACAGCTTCATACGACATCCCCAGTTTTTGAGCGTGGGCTCGAACCCACCGGAGATACTGTGGCATTGGGACAAAAGTCTTCATGCCTAGCTCATGCGGATCAGACCTGTTCACTCTATCCCATGCTCGTATGAATCTGCGGCGATGTCCCTCAACATCTCCCTGGAAGTCAAAGACAATGCTTGGAAGCAGCAACTCATGAGGTCCGTCCCTCCTAGCTCGCACAAACTGTCGTAAGGCCAAACAAGGATTATAAGTGATCCCTCCTCTGATTCCCAACAATGGAACATTGGGGTATTCCCCACAGCGATCAATAATAGCTACTTCTTCCATGTCTTTAGTGCTCTAGATGATGTCCGTGTGAGCAAGGGACATAATCATGTAGGCCCAACCCATGCCTTCCTTGTTCTTCAAAATAGATTTGGGGAGGTGAGAAATAAACCACCTCGCCAGCAATGGTGCACATCACATAAGGGTTCCCCGTTTCTGAGCAGTACGGGCATAGAGAGTGTGCAGAATGTCACCCAAGAGAGTGGGAACTGGATTACGGGACATGAAAATCTTCATTGCATTCACGTCGACAAAGGAATCTGAATTAGGGAATAGAACCAGGCCATAAATGAGAAGAGCCAGGATGTCTTCAAACACTTGAAAGTCTAAACTGTCCCAGAACTGATTAGCCTGATCAACCAAGAACTTAGCCAATAAGCCTTTTGTCCCACTCTGAGTTTCCCAATTAGACATTACCTCAGCCTTTGTCAGATGTAGGGTTGTAGCAACATCCTCTGGCTTAAGATCAATCTCCTAACCTGTAAATGGCGTCTACTCTAGAATAGAAATACCAAGTAGATCAGAGAACTCTTCCAAGGTAGGGACCAACTGATAGTCCGGGAAGGTAAAGCAGTGGTACAATGGATCAAAGAACTTGAATAAGACGCTCATCATCTGTTCATCCAGCTTGGAGGTGACTAGACTGAGGAGGTGACCATGTCTTCTGTCAAAAGAGGAAGTGTCAGGAACCTTGGAAACCAAATCTTTAAGCTGAGTAGGAATCTATACAAAGCTGATCCGAATAGTGTTTCTATGCATAGATGTCATGATCTGCAAAACAGAACAAAGATGAATCCCATTGGTCTTTGAAATGGTTAGTCCAATGCAATATGCATGCAATGTCATGATGCATGATGTCATGATAGAGACACACCACAAGTATTCACAGATAGCAAACATGGTAAGGTAAAACAAGTCACACAATAGCCCTTAAATTTCAGGCTGGCATGGAGTTTAGGTACTACCCTCTTTCAGTTTAGTTAGTTCAACCTATCCTAGAAATAGTAACTGGATTCTAGAGGATCTCAATATCACTGACAACCCTCGATCGGTCATAATTCCAGTTTAGCAACCTTTTCTTGCAGCCGGAATCATCGCGAGAGTTTGGTCTCAATGAGTGTAGCATACTGCTACTTTTCTATGCCCAAGTTGGTCAATTATAGGTTCTAAGGTCAGTTGGTGCTTAATGACCCATTAGCAGCCCCATATTCTCCTTGTTCCGCCACAAGGGATATCGATACAAACTAAAGTGTCACACCAACGTAGCTACTACTTCAACCGTATTGGTCTAAGCTGTACAGTTCCCTCACAGTCTATTGCTACTTACCTAAAAGGTATCCCCAGATTCGAGTTAGGATCTATAGTAACTTCGATTCAAACCCACAAAGATAAAGCATACAGATCAAACAATTGAAAACAATATGAACTATTCCTAAGGTACACCCCACTTATTTGATCCCCAGCAGAGTCGCCAGTTCTGTGATACGGTGGAAGAACTGATTGTTTTTTGGAATGCTGGTTTGCATTTTGCGTTTGTGTTCGCAAAGTGTCGCGGTAAGCAAGAGCTGCCACCGACTTTTATTTTATCCAACAAGGAAAGGAAAAAAGCATAGAAAAATTCCTTTTTCGAGATATTTTTGAGTACGGGGGGTAGATTATAGAAAGGGAAGGTATTAGCACCCTTTCTATTTGTGGTTATCCACGGGCTCTTAGGTACTTGCTCATTGTTTTCAAAATTGTTTTCTTTGTGTTTGTGGGTTTTGAAAAGTTTTTGTTTTAACTTCGATTTAACTCTTGCCTCTGTCCTCAAGAGTGTAATGAAGCATTTTTGAAAACTTGTTCGTAAAAGTGTAAGTGTGAAAAGGTTTTGTTTTCAAAGAGCAAGTATCTAAGAACTAATCTACCTACTCGAAAAAGGAATCGTTCTATGTTTGTTTCCTTTAGACAATGCTATCCCACTATTAGTGAGTAGGTAGCATTGTCGTTGGAGTTTGAGGGTCAATTCGAGAGAGGGACATACGACCACTAAAACAACGTTAGGATGTCTTAGCGGTAACCCTAATGTCTTAGATCATTTATCTGAGGCAATGATATCCGAGGAAACCTTTCCGAGGCAACTTATGATCTTTTAGACAAGAGGGCGACCTCTAAAACAACCTATACTCAATGATCGTTTACGAAGGCAACCAAGCGGGATATACCCTAGGAGTGCGTATGTGTGAGTGTGTTGATTTTAGTTATTTATCTTTGCACATGTTTAGGGTGATCTAATTGTTTTAAATTTAGTCATTCATTCTTGTCATGCAAACCCTATTATCAAACATCTAGCAGTTGAATATTTGCAGAAGTTAAAGGTGCAGAATTTAAACTAAACTATTACAAGGCGTCGGGTATTTACATCGCCAAAAAACACCCCTTTGAAATTTAAAAGCGGAATAAATAAATAAATGTCCTAATTAATTATTACAAACCGGGAGCAGATATAATAATTAAATAAAGAAAAAAATAAAGTGCGCGAGACAATTGGATCGAATACGAAACTAGGGTTTTGACCCTCCTAATTAAAGAAAAGGCTTTTTTTTTGTTGTTTTTATTATTTTTAAGAAAAGAAAATAAATCCTAAAATTAAATGCTAAATTAAGTAGTTATTAAATTAATTAATCAAAAATAATTAAATGTCATATTTTTGAATTTTTGGTTATTTTAGGAAAGAAAATAAAATGATTAAACTAATGTTAAAACCTAATTATTCTAATTGATTTTTAATTATTTTCAAAAATAAATGAAATTTATCTAAAATTAACCTAATTAAATTAATTATTATTTATTAATAAAAAATAAAATTCTGAATTTATTTCGACATAAAAAATATTTTTGTGATTTTTTGCTAAAAAGAAAATTAATTATTGGTTAGTAATTAATTAAAAATAGTTAAAGGAAATATAAACAAAATATAAAAAAGGGAGAGATGGGCCTGAAAGTGAGGTGTGCATAGCAGGAATTCTGGCCCATTTGATGAAGATCCGCTTGACTTTTGCAATCCAGTGCGCACGTGTTAGTTGGCTTATGGTGTGCTTGCAATGGTGGCCACCAGATCTGGCCATCTGGCGCATGAATGATGAAGGCCCATGGTGGGCGCTTGGCTTGCATATACACTGGATTTCCTGAAATAACAATGCAAAATAACAAATGCTGGAGGCAGGGATCAAACCTCTGACCTCCAGCCTCTAATTCCTTAAGACCTGCATGGCAACCACTAGGCTGCGTTGTTTTGATTGTTATCATAATACAAAGTAATAATAATATATAAAAACAAAAGTTAGTGGACAAAAATAAATAAAAAACGCGCGCTCGTTTAAACAAGCCAATGGTGGGGTGACACGCCTTCATCCCCTTCCTCTCTCCGTAGCTAAAAACTGGCAATACCTATACCCACAGACAAATGTCTGTTGCTACAAACATGTCCACTCTCAAAATTTCGTACAGGCCATGTAAATGAATTCTAACACCATGGTTAGACTCGTCTCCTTCTTCTGATCACAACCATACCCATTACTAGGGCCAATTATTCCTGAAATCAAAAACCCTAAAAACAAATACGAAACCCTAACAATGGTGGATTTCGTTACAGACCATTAAAATGCAATTGGGTAATGTCAAAAGCTTGCAAATGATTCATAGGTTAAGAATATGAAATTGATTCAGGTTAACAATGCATAAATTCCAAGATACGAATTCAAGAACAGAGCGGGGTTATGAATGACTTACAGCGCGATTAAGGACGGGAATGGACCGGTTCTGGATTGCTTTAGCTTCTAGGGAGTGCCAGGAAGAGATTGGTATCAATAGAAATATTTGAGAATGCCTTTAATGGTGATTTTGAACTCACACTTTTTTGGTATTTTTTTAGATTTTTTTGGCCCTCTAGCGCTTGTCTCCAACCCTTATTTTGATCTCCCTCGCCTCCTTATGTATCACACAATGCATTAGGGTTGTTTATTCAGTCCAAATCTTCTTCTTTCAATGACTTTGGATTTGATTTGATACCCTTTGAAGATCTTTCCAAATATGGCTTATTTTGAATCTTTTTGTGCACTCTAAGGCTTGGCACGAATTGGAAGGATGATAGCTGTATAATGAAGCCTAAAACAACACAAAATCCTTGGTTATTAATGTTTTGGATTTTTATTTGATTTATTTTGATTTAAATCAAATTAATTCAAATAAAAAATCAAAATAATTAATAAAAATATGATATGGACAAGTGGAAGGGGCTAGAGCATGTAGTGCCAACTCAAAACAAGTGAAAAAGAATGGGCCTATTTGGCAAAATTTGAAGTTTTGGGGATAGTTGACTTTTGGCAATTTTTGCAAAAAAGGTCAACTTCAATAATGCATAACTTCCTCAATTTTGACTCTTTGGAGGTTTTCTTGGACGTTTTAGAAAGATTGAGATGTCCTCTAACCAACCCTTTTTGTCTAAAATCAATTTGATATTCCATGCTCAAATATGAAGCTTTGACAAAGAGGTGTTTTTGTTGACTTTTCAAAATGACCTATAATGTCCAAATTCATAACTTCTTGTGAGTGCATATTTTTAACTTGGGATATGAAAATGTATTGTAGGGAATTGCATCCTCTTCAAAATGAGCTTTGGATGGGTCATTTCTCATAAAGTATGAGAAAGTTATGCTTGGTCAAAATTGAGTTGACTTTTCCTACAAAACCCTAATTTAGCAACTTTTGAGTCTTGATGAATTATGAGCAATCCCCGATGAATCATGATCAACCCTTGATAAAATGATGAAATATACTTCAAAATGAGGATGTTGACCAAAAATATTGAAGTTTGACTATATGTGGGTCACAGTTGACTTTTGCCCTAGCATAGTCAATTTTTGGACCTTTGAGCAATTGACTGAGCAATCTTCATCTGCAAGGCTTGAAACTTGACATGGATGATCTTGAGAACATATTAGGACATTGGTGAGCACTTGGGGTCACTTGGACTCAATGATCTTGATGCAACATGAAATCCTAATTTGGGGTAGATTGCCTTAGGAGAGAGCTTGTTTGGCCAACCCTTGGACTACCTTGAGCAACTTGGAGATCTTTCTTGCAATGTTTTGAGAAATATGGGAGGGAAAATTTTGGGGTACAACACCCATGATGCAAGCCTCATATTCTGCCATATTATTAGTACAATCTAATTTCAACCTTGTAGTAAAAGGAATGTGTGATCCTTGTGGAGTGACAATCACAACACCAATTCCTTTACCATAAGCATTCACAGCTCTATCAAATATCAAGCTCCAACGAGATTCAAGATCAGGACCTCCTCAGGAAATGGCTCATCACAATATTTCACTTTCAGAAACATCACATCCTCATCGGGGAAACCATACATCACAGACTGATAATCATCAACTGGTTGGTGAGCAAGATAATCTGCAACCACGCTGCTTTTAATAGCTTTTTGAGTGCGGTATTCGATGTCATATTCAGATAACAGCATCTGCCAGCAGGCAATTCTCCCAGTAAGAGCAGGATTTTCAAAAATGTATTTGATTGGATCCATTTTGGAGACCAACCAAGTAGTGTGATTCAACATATACTGTCACAAACGTTTTGCCACCCAGGCCAGAGCATAACATGTCTTTTCCAGCATGGAATATCGTGACTCACAATCAGTAAACTTTTTACTGAGATAATAAATGGCGTACTCTTTCTTCCCTGTTTCATCTTGTTATCCCAGAATACATCCCATGGAATTATCTAACACTGTCGGATACATAATCAATGGTCTTCCTTCAATAGGAGGGAGCAAGATAGGAGGTTCAAGAAGATATTCTTTAATTATTTCAAATGCCCTTTGGCAGTCATCTGTCCACACACAACCTTGATCTTTCTTTAACAACTGAAAGATTGGTTCACACGTTGCAGTCATGTGGGAAATGAATATGGAAATATAATTCAAACGCCCGAGGAACCCTCTGACTTGCTTTTCAATTCTCGGTGCTGGAATTTCTTGAATTGCTTTGACTTTATCAGGGTCAACTTCAATCCCTCTCTGGCTAACAATGAAACCTAACAATTTCCCTGACCAAACACCGAAGGTACATTTATTTTGATTCTAGCAGAGACGACACTTCCTCAAACGCTGAAACAACTTCAACAAATCTTCTACATGCCCTTCTTCAGTCTGGGATTTAGCAATCATATCATCAACATATACTTCAATTTCCTTGTGCATCAGATCATGGAATAGGGTTGTCATAGCCCTCTGGTACGTTGCACCAATGTTATTCAACCCAAAGGGCATCACTCTTTAATAGATTGTTCCCCATGGTGTGATAAACAGTGTTTTCTCTATGTCCTCAGGAGCCATCTTTATTTGATTATACCCATAAAATCCATCGATGAACGAGAAAAATTTGAATTTTGTTGTGCTATCCACTAACATATCAATGTGTGGAAATGGAAAATCATCTTTTGGACTAGCTTTATTTAGATCTTTGTAATCTACGCACATGCAAACTTTTTCGTCTTTCTTCAGTACTGGAACAATATTGGCAATCCATGGAGGGTACACTGATGTCACAAGAAAACCGGCCTTAATCTGCTTTAGAACTTCTTCTTTGATCTTCACTGCCATATTTGGGCGAGTTCTTTGCAACTTCTGTTTGATTGGCGGGCACTTTGGCTTCAGCGGAAAATGGTGCTCTAAAATATCTGTATCTAAACCAGGCATATCTTGGTAAGAATAAGCAAAAAATATCCACATACTCTTTCAACATCTCAATCAACCTTCTCTTCACATCAGGATGCAGTAATGCTCCAATCTTGACTTCCTTCGGATCTTCTTTTTAACCAAAATTGATTAATTCCAATGGATCTTTATATGGCTGAATGGCATTCTCCTCGTGCTCAAGCAACCGTGATACCTCTTCCGTAATCTCATCATAGTCTTTTTCTTCGGCCCCATACACATGATATTCAAAGTTGGGAGAGGGTGCAGAGTCATTGTATTCAATGGGTTTTTCAATTAATCTGTACATATGATTTATGATTGCTTTTAGAAAATGACACATATAACAAGTGATCATGCAGATTGAATTTCAGTTATTATTTATTTTGAAAGGATTTTTCTAATTACCATTTCCAAGAAAAAAGAAAAAAAGAAAAACATAATTTGGGAAACAAAGACAACTTTTATTATTGATTTTTAAAAATCAAAGCAACAAAAAAGCCCATACAATACATTCACCTTGGGCAGAGTGAAAGATTTTCAAAAAGATTAACAAAAAAAAATTACTTAGAAACATGTATGCAAGAGGGAACATCAATGGTGATCCAGTTCTGAACTCTAACTCCGTGCATCACATAATTTGGCATTTCTGGCTCTACTTCATCTTCCATAATGGAATTAATCTCGGAAAAAGTTGGATGAAGATAACCCCCACTACGAAAGATGTCTTGATACTTTCCTGCAGCAAACTTCGACTTCATGCTCTTACCTTTATCATTCTTCATAGAGAACCCCAAGCCAGCTCTATTCTTGTTTACAAGTGGATCAACAATTTGTCCCCATACTTCATTATGGACATTACGCACAACCTGCTCAGCATCCTTAAACGAAGCCATAAAATTCTCATTTCCTCTTATATTATCAATGGGTAAAGCTCGGAACTTGGTTCCAACAGCAGCTTCATCTTCTTCCACAATGCTGAAAGAGGACAAATGAGATATCAATAATGTATGTTCTCCATTTATAATTACCACTTTTCCTTCATGCACAAACTTCAAATTCTGGTGTAAAGTCAAAGTGACAGCCCCTGCCTCATGTATCCACGGTCGTCCTAACAAACAGTTGTAACCGGGTATAATATCCATGACCTAAAAATTAATCTGAAACAAAAGTGGGCTTATATGAATAGGAAAGTCCACTTCATCAATAACAGATTTCCTTGATCCATTAAACACTTTCACAATAATGCCACTTGGGCGCATGGGCGTTCCTTGATATTTCAACTTCATAAGTGTTCTCCTTGGTATAATATTCAATGCGGATCCATTATCAATCAGCACATTGGATAATGAATCATTCTTGCAGTTCATAGAGATGTGGAGGGCCAGATTATGATTCCTTCCTTCATCGGGAAGTTCATTGTCGCAAAAACTCAGGTTATTACATGATGTAATGTTCCCTACCACACTGCTGAATTGGTCTACAGGCATATCACTTTCCATGAAAGTTTGGTCCAATACCCTTATCAAATATTCTCTGTGAGAAGAGGAGTTCATCAATAAAGCTAAAATATATATTTTTGAAGGAGTCTGCAGTAGCTGATCTACAATTCTTTAGTCGCTCATCTTGAATATATTCAAAATATAATCCACCTCCTTTTCTAGCGTAGCTCCACTAGATTCACCCACTGCCTTCTTGGGTTCAAAATTTTCAACAATTTTCTTTCCAGTACTAACAACCCCACGAATAATTGGTGCGAATATACGACCATCGCGGGTCACTCTACTAGTCTCAGCAATATTTACAACATTAGGCATTGGCTGGATGTGAACTTCCACACCATCCTCTAAAATTGTAGCATTATATTTGTAGGGTACAACCTTGTCTGACTTGTAGGGGACATGACCCGGTAAGCTAATCACCAATGGAGTAATAACTGGCTTGATATGATATTCAACTTCAAAAGGGGTGGGTGCACCAAAACAAGGCACAGTAACATTTAATCCCTCTTCAACACATTCAGTCATTACAAAGTCATCTCTGGAAAACATATCTTCATATGAGGAGAAGAACTCATCTGCAGAGGCATACTCGTCATCTGACTCTTCTTCAGCCAAACAAACCTCAATCTCATTAACCTCATGGTTATCATCCCTTTGGCCTGTAACCTTGATAGTTCCATTATCCAATAACAACTGAATACATTTCCTTACAATTGAACATCCTCGGGAGTCTAGTAGCAAATTCGGCAAGATCTATATTGATGTTCTACCTGACAAGCCGTGTGGCAAAAAGTAGCATGCAATTGTACAAGATCCTTATTCATATATTCCACATCAAAGATTCTGAACTCTCCAATACATCCAGAAACAATGTTTACTTCCTCTTCATACTCTTCCCTAGGCCTAACTATATGGATGAGGCCCTCATCCATCATCTCATGTAAATCAGCCTTTATCTTGTCACAACCCTGTATATCCATACTGCAAATAGCACATCCGACATGGTCATGAATATAATAGCTAAATTCACATAGGTTTGCATGAATTTTTACCAAATCTCCTCTAACAAATTTAATATCAAAAATCCGAAAGTCGCCTGGACAACCGACCACCATGTTCACAACATTTGCTCCTTCATGCTTTGGAAAAGGATTGTCTTTCACATTAGGGCCAACTTCTTTGAAGGATAAGATACCAGACTTCACCAATTTTTTTACTTCAGTTTGATATCAGTTCTCAAATTTTACCCTGGTGCTCCCTGATGAAAAGCACATGTTTGGTCTGCCTTGTAATACCAAGGCAATGGTGATGGTATATCGGGAGGTGGTCTGGTCTGAATCAACGCCGGGAGTAATTTTGCGCTCATAGGAATAGGGTCATAACTCTCCCTTCTCTGATTATACCCTTGATTCCCATGATGGGATGGTCTCTGATAAGCAATGGTGGTTGGAGCTACACCAACAACTAGAGTTACTGAGGCGACTTGTTGATGATGCTGATAATTTCTTCTAGGAGGATTAACTTTCCTTTCTTGCATAACATCATTTGTATCTCCTTCCTTCTTTTTGGAAAACCCATGGGATGGCTTCTTCGTAGTTCCGGAACTTTCACTTTTTGTTAAACGACCCTCTCTTACAGCTTCTTCCAAACGGATACCCATGCCCACCATTTCAGTAAAGTCACTTGGCGCACTTGCTACCATCCTCTCATAGTAGAAAGCACTCAGAGTCTTCAGGAAAATCTTTGTCATCTCCTTTTCTTCCATGGGAGGAATCACTTGGGCGGCTACCTCACACCATCTTTGTGCATATTCTTTGAATGATTCCCTGTCCTTTTGGACCATGACCCTGAGTTGATCACGGTCAGGCGCCATGTCCATGTTGTATTTGTATTGTCTGATAAACGCTTCTCCCAAGTCGTTGAAAGTATGGATATTGACATTATCCAAACTCATGTACCACTTCAACGCAGCACCAGTCAAACTATCCCGAAAAAAGTGAATTAGCAGACTGTTGTACCCCAAAATTTGCCCTCCCATATTCATCAAGGAATTGTCAAAGTCAAGGTCACAAAATTCCCCAGGGTTGTGCAGCTCAACTGGCTCCTATACAGTCAAAACTAGGGTTTGAGTTCTGGTCAAGAAAATGAAGATTTCAAAGGCCCAACCAAGTCTCATATGCTTACAAAGATGGTCAAGTATCCTCATGTCAAGTTTCAAGGCATTCAGCTCAAAATTGCACAGTCAAAACCCTAGATTGCACTATAGTCAACTGTAGGGGCAAAATGGTCATTTGACAGTCAAAAGTTCAAATTTTTGGTCAACATATCATTTTGAAGCCACAAACATCATTTGATCAATGCTTGATCATGATTCTCAAAATTTGGCTCAGAAATCATCAAAGATGCAAAAGTTGCTATATTTGGACAGCTGGAAAAGTCAACTGAAATTGACCAAGGCATAACTTTCACATGGATTATCAGAAAAATTCCATCCAAAGCTCATTTTGAAGAGAAAGACATTTCCTACAATTCATCTTCATGTTCCAAGTCCAAGAAATGCTCTCACAAAAAGTTATCAATTTCAACATTATAGGTCATTTTCAAAAGTCAACAAAAAGGGACTTTAAGTCAAAGGCCATAACTTGAGATTGATAAATCAAAATGACATGGGACCAACGGCATTGGTTAAAGGACTCAAAGACCTTTCCAAAATGTCCAAGAACATGTGGAAAGCTTAAAAATTGACCAAGTTATGCCTTGTGGAAGTTGGGAAATTTTTGGGAATTTTGAAAAGTCAACATTGATGCAAAAGGCCTAAAAATGCAAATGGGCCCATTTTTCTTCCAAGTTTCTTCATGCCAAGCCTATGCACGACCACTAGGCCCAAAGGGAAGTATTTTCATATTTTTTAATTATTTATTTGAATTTATATTAATTTATATTCATTTAAATCATTTTAATACATGAAAAATATCAAACTTAACCTAAAAAATCTCTTTGTGCACATTCTAATCTCAATATTTCGTGCTTGATTGATTATGGAAAGTTTTGGTGTGATTGGAGCATGATTGACACAAATTTCACATAGAAAAGATTTGTAAAGATTCTTAGAAAATCAAATATTGAAAACAATCAATGCCTTGGATTTTCTCAAGTTTTGTTGACCTAAAAGCTTGGATATATGATCAGAAGCAAAGACCTAATGCCACAAGACGGCAAGCTGCGCAAGAAACCAACATACAAACTTGAGAAAATTGCCTTAAAACTGAAATCTGAAATCAAGGTTATAGGTGAATTCAAGCTTCAACTCTCATTCCATTAGCATCCTCAGGCACTCCTGATCAAATTCCAACCAAGAACATCCACCAAAAGGCCCTGAATTGGTATCAAGAACCCGGACTGAACCTCAAAAAATTTGAAATCGCATAGCATGATTTAAGCATATTTGTGCATTTTTATTTATATATCCATGATCACAATGATGTTTCTAAGCTAACTGATATGTTTGATTTCATTTTCATTAGCCATACGTGAATTCGCCATTGTCAAAAATTAGGGTTGCAGGTTTTCTAAATTGGGGATTTTGCATAGAAGAAAAATCAGGACCCCTGAATGCCATGGTTGGATTCAGCACCTCAAGACGAAGATACCTTGACCCTCGCGATGAATTTATGACCAGTAGGATGCTAATCGCTATTTTCCTGTAGGTTGCTTAAGACCACGCATCCAAAACCGTGGCTAAAGGGTCTTGTTTCAGAAACCATGGGGAAGATGACGCGCTGGCAACCACTGAGTGGTTCATTCAAACCAGCGCGCGCTTTTAGAGGCCACTAACCATTATTTCTTTTTATTATTTATGTGTTGTAATATAATAACATGCGCGTGCTGGCTCAGGTGGTAAACGTGAATCACATTAATCCTCAAGACCTGGGTTCAAGTCCCAGGTCTGGCAAAATCCCATATTATTTTTCTATAATTGATCCCATGCAGGCCTAACATGAAAGTTCACCATACACACTCAATATTCATCACCCACGTGTCCCAGACAACCAAATTAAAGGCGTGGATCCTAGGAGCACAATAAACTCCAGTCAACGCACCATATGGAATCTTGAAAAGTCAGCAAATTCAAGGCTTAATGGGCCAATGTTCTAAGGCCTGAACCTCCCATCTGGGGCTACACCCCACCCTGGTTTGCATTTTTTTATATTTTTCTTCTCACTTTTATTTTTGTTGTTTTATTTATTTTATTGTCTTAATTCAATTAATTTATTTTTTCTACAAAATATAAAAAAAACATTCAAAAATCAGAAAAAGCCAAAAATTAATAAATATTTATATCATAATTATTTTTTTCATAAATAAATTAGAATGTAAATTACTTAGTTTAATTAGGTTTTGATTTTAATTCCTTTTTAATAAAAATCCAAAAAATGTAGAATTAAGTTAATTGATAGTTTTAATGTCTTTTTAATTTTTATATTTTTCCACAATACTATTTATTTATTATTTTATTTTTATAATTAAAAATTGTACATAAATTAATTTAGAGTTTAATTTAGGTTTTAATTTAATTTTTTCATAATAAATAAAAAATATTAGAATTAGGGTTTGCCGTTTAATTTAATTTCCATTAACTCTTTTTTTTTTCATAAAATCTAAAAAACACAAAATAACCAAAACATTTAATTTTAATTTCCTTATTAATTTTAATTGTTTGCAAAAGGGTCCAACGCCCTAGTTTTGTTTTAATTTCCTTATTCCGCGACATTTCGCGAACCAGCGTTAAATAGTCAGTTCCAGATCCACCGATCACAGAACTGGCGACTCTGCTGGGGACTAAACTAAAGTGAGGTGTACCTTAGGGCTAGCTTATAACTATGTTTTCAATTGTTTTCCTTGCTTGCTTTACTATTGTGGGTTGCATGGGAGTTACATAGATCCTAACCCGGATCTGGGGATACCCTGTTTAGGTAGCATAAGCTGTGAGGGACCTGTCCGGCGTAGACCGACACAGGTGAAGCAGTGGCTACGTTGGTGTGGCACCTTAGTCTGTACCGATATCCCTTGTGTCGCAACGAGGAGAATATGGGTCTTCTAAGGAGTCATTAAGCACCAACAACCTTAGAACCTTAAATGACCCAACTTGGCCAATAGAAACAGTAGCAGTATGCTACGCCCATTGAGGCTAAACTCTCGTGATGGTTCTGGCCGCAAGAAAAGATTGCGATGCTGGAGTTATGACCGATTGAGGGTAGTCAGTGATATTGGGATCCTCTAGAACCCGGTTACTTCTGATAGGACAGGTCTTAACCAACAAGCTGAAAGAGGGTACTACCCAGACCTCATGCTGGCTTAAACTCTAAGGGTTTCTCTTGTGTGACTTGTTTGCCTTCGTACTTGACTACTTGCATGCTTGTTATCTGACCCTTGATGCCTTGCAGGTTTTGTTCATAGTCCTTAATTGGGACTTATAACAGGGTGTACTAACCACTTGCAGGTTCTGTTTATAGTCCTTAATTGGGACTCATGACAGGTTTTACTTAGGTTCCTTGCAGGTCTTGTTTATAGTCCTTAATTGGGACTCATAACAGGGTACTAAGTTTCTTGCAGGTCTTGTTTATAGTCCTTAACTAGGACTCATGACAGGGTTTATCAAATTGCTTGCAGGTTTTGTTTATAGTCCTTAACTGGGACTCATAACAGGGTTTACTAGATCTCTTGCAGGTTTTGTTTATAGTCTTTAATTGGGACTCATAACAAAGTATACTGAATTTCTTGCAGGGTCTGTTTATAGTCCTTAATTGGGGCTCATAACAGGGTTTACCTACATCACCCCATGCATAGCATGACATCATACCATTGCATACCATTGCATACATCCTAACCCATTTCAAGGATCTCAAGGGGCTTGTGATGCAGGTCATGATAAATCAAACATCTAGCAAGGGGCAAAGAGGATTTATCTTCCTCTAGCTAAGGTTGTCAGAGGCTATGACCCACTGGATATGGTGAGCCTTTGACCCTTGAAGAAGGGCTCTCTACAACATGAAGTTCCTTCAATCAAGTTACCAGTTCTCAACTCTAACAATTTCTCTGTTTATCCCGCGAGATCCTTGAAAACATCGCATGCATGTCATACATCTCATTGCATTGCAGGTACCCCTTGACAGGTTGCTTACCCTTCCTCGCTGTTTATTTCAGCCGATTGCCATGAATCCTGAATCATCAGCCGAGCAGACTATCAAGGACCTCCAGGCTCAGAACGCCCAGTTCCAAGAGCTGATTATGAATTTGACCCAGGGGCAACAAGACCTGAAGGCTCTCCTTTTGAAAAAGGACAAGAAAAAGAAGAGGACTGTTCTGTTCAGCCCTAGACGCAGATCTGGGAATACACCGCAAGTTGAAACTGAAAGGACAACCCCATCTGTGGGAAAAAGCAGTCATCCAGAGGAAAGGGTGCCCAGTCCAGAGGTCTCCGACAACGAGACAGATTTTGATGAAGAGCAGTACCCTCCTGCTGATGACAGATATAAGCAACTGGAGGACAGAATGAAAGCTATGGAGGTTCAACAGGTACCTGGGCTGGATTTCGGAGATCTGGGTTTGTCAACTGGTGTGGTTATTCCTCGGAAGTTCAAAGTACCACCCTTCTCTAAGTATGACGGGGCGTCTTGTCCCAAGCTGCACCTAAGGTCCTATGTTCGGAAGATCCAACCATATACGGTGGACAAAAACTTGTGGATCCATTTCTTCCAGGAAAGTCTTTCAGGGACTCACCTCGAATGGTTCTATCAACTGGATGGGACCAAAGTTCGTAACTGGGAGGAGTTGGCAACTGCTTTCTATAAGCAGTACCAGTACAATGCCGACCTTGCCCCCACGCGTACTCAACTCCAGGGTATGTCGTTAGGGTCAAGTGAAGGTTTTAAAGAATATGCACAGAAATGGAGGGACCTTGCTGGAAGGGTACAACCACCTCTGACTGATCGGGAACTTGTGGACATGTTCTTGGGGACCTTGTCTGGTCCATTTTATAACCACCTGATTGGGAATTCGTCTGCTGGATTCACAGATCTTATCTTGACTGGAGAGAGAATAGAAGCTGGCATCCGGTCTGGGAAAATTCAAGAAGCTGCACATTCTGATAAGAAGCCTCATCAGGGGAAGAAAGAATCCAATGCTGTGCACGGTAAAAAGAGCCGTCACGAGACCGGGGCAATCCAGATCTCCAGCCCTGGATCTGCTCAACAAGGGCAGGGGCAGCAGCGCAAAGAGAAACGGCAGTACACCAAACTCAACATGTCGTTGGATCAAGCACTGCAACAACTGTTGAAGGCAGGGCTAATCACCTTAAGGGCTCCTCTCCGGAATCCGAACACTTCTGCACCCAACTATCATCCCAACGATAGGTGCGCATATCATTCAGATAGCCCGGGGCATACTACAGACAACTGCTGGCCTCTCAAGAACAAAATTCAAGACATGATCGACGCCGGGGAGATTCAGTTTGAAGTGTCTGAGACTCCGAACATAATCACTGCTCCGTTGCCCAATCATTGAAGACCTTTTGTTTATTTGAATTTTTTGAGTTGTATTTTTCTTTGCTTATACAAACAATTAATGTCATAGCAAACTCTTTTATTCTATCAATGCATCGCATATGTCTGTTTTGGGGAATTAATACAATTATTTTTGTTATATTCTTTTCATATTTTTTCTGATGTCAACTCTGGATCTAAAATTCTAAGCCTCTTGAGGGAGGATGACGAAAACGATACCACGATCTTTACAGTATGCTTTTGAACAGACCCTGCTGATGAAGTACAGGCATTGTTTCAAATTCCTAAACACTGGAGTTATAAGGATGATAATCCCTCGTCAACCCATCAGAGCCAAAGAAGTAGGAGTTTTTCTTTTCGAAAATTAAAACCCTTAATTATAACCTGGGGCAGGGTAGTTCTCTCAGTTGATCCAAGTGCATAATAAATGGCACCAAAAAGATCCTTACAAAAAAAAAGAAAGACAGTGATGGTTCAGAACAATCAAAAGGACAGGCAGTCATTATCAAAAAATCATAAACGAAAAGCCCAAGAAGTCAAAACCTATAAAAAGGGACTTATGAAACTGGGGCATCCCGCTGACTATAATTCCAAAAAAGGAAATAGTTCAGGCAAAAAAAAAACAGGGATAACAAAATCAAGAAAAAGAAAGAGGTCTTATAAACCCTCAACAAAAAGGAAATGACTGCCTATTCAAAATAAATATCAATATCCGAATCATCAACGGAAAATCAGAGCAAAGACTCAAACAAGGTCTAACGTATGATCAACTGAGTTTAGGTTTGGAGAACATCACGAAGAGTGGGTGGGTACAAATAATTTGAGCCTTTATCCTTTGTTTCTTAAACCGCGAACCAAGCCACGTTATAACCCTTAAAAGTCCTAGCTGAAGCATGGGTTAGTTCGAAAGCATATTGTTACGAAAGGTATCCTGACTCCTGAAGGCCTATGGTAAATACGGAGTTGACATCACGTTTTACAAACATTTACTTGTTTTATGAAAAATGCATTTTCAAAATCTTCAAGACAGATATAGGCGTTGCATTTTTAACATAACTTTGTTTGCATATGACTTTTTGTTTGAACAGCAGGGAAATTCGCACGAGAAATACCTAGTGAACAAAAGCACTTCCAATCAAGGGGCACGGCATGACTATTGTCCATCATCTGGGGCAGTCCAATCAAGATTCGGAGAATCTCTCAAAAGGCCAAAAAGCCTGGGGCAAATCTCTGCCTGAGCCACTTGGGGCACTCCGGCAACGAATCTTGCCCGATCAGACATCTTCTGGTAATATGGCAACACAAGCAGACAGGGGCACCTCCCTGCATTCTAAGAGCGTGGACATAGTTGAAAAAATACTACGCAAAATCAAAGACCCGCTAGGTTGACATACCTAGGCAAAAATAAGGGCTTCCCGGCGAACCAAAAGGGTTCGGGCAAAATGAAGGGATGAAATGAAAAAAATCTGTACACCCGACAAGTCGAAAACCTGAAAAGGCGGCTTGGGCAAAAATGGGTATCCCGGTGGACTGAAAACCCGAAAGGGCGGTCCAGGCAAAAGTTAGGGATTAAAGCGTACGACTATGTCCTGCCATCTGTCTACCAGAAGAAGGTTTGTCCGCCAACAACTATCAGCACCCCACAAGAAACAGGGGCAATAAAGGTTGGTCTGAGCAGTCTGATTGTTCTGTTCTCCAAGGCATCAGGGTAGGTTCCGTTGAAGAACATCCCAACATATCAAAGCTTCCCCAGGAGAGTCCAACCCAAGTTCCCCAGGAAAGTTGGAGTTCATCTCCCCAAGCAGTAAGCCTACCCCCAGTAGATTCTGGAAGCTTACCCCTCTCAAGGCACGAACGCGTCGCCCGGCTTGATTTAAAGAGTTATTTCCTTAACAGGATATAACTGGGTTATCCTCAGCCAAAAGCCACGGAAAGAGCGTCGTCAACAGAATGTTCTTATCCCCAGCGAAGTCCATTCATACTTCCAATACAGCAAGGTATCCTCAGCGAGTCATCCTCAACAATTCAGCAAAAGCATCTCCCCACAGAGTATTTCTTCCCAGCATGGTCGCTAGAATATCTTCTCCTCCCCGCAGAATCTTCCATTCGCCAAAATCATTTCCCAACGGAGTTATCGTCTCCCACCGGTATTCTCGCAACTATTCTGCAATATCAGCCCAGGATACGACTTCCTGGCACCCGTCAAGGATTTATTTTCTTAGACAAGCGTACATTCATAAAACATCACATCTTCATACGTTATAGCATGCATATGCATCATACTACATGAATCTCATTGATTTCGAAGACATACAGTTCATGCATCATGATTTTGCATACAATTCTGTCCCACCTTTTCAGGAAAAAGATCAATACAAAAATGACTACTATCAACTAACGCAATTCTTTCTAGATATAGTTTCAGATGTAAACCCAGCGATGGTGACGTTCTGATGCTGCTTCCAGAATTCCTTCTAGATATAGTTTCAGATGTAAACCCAGCGATGGTGACGTTCTGATACTGCTTCCAGATTTCCTTCTAGATATAGTTTCAGATGTAAACCCAGCGATGGTGACGTTCTGATACTGCTTCCAGATTTCCTTCTAGATATAGTTTCAGATGTAAACCCAGCGATGGTGACGTTCTGATACTGCTTCCAGATTTCCCTTCAGATATAGTTTCGGATATGATCCAGAGATGGTGACGTTCTGATACTGCTTCCAGGTATCTTTCAGATATAGTTTCAGATATGATCCAGATATGGTGACGTTCTGATGCTGCTTCCAGATCTCCTTCCAGATATAGTCCAGATGTAAACCAGATATGGCAACATTCTGTCACTTATTCCAGTTGAAGATATTTCAAGACCTCCTCTAGTCCAGCTAAATCGATGCCCAACAGATTTTTCTGATAAAGACTCAGTAGATATTCTCTTATGGTCCCCTCTCCAACGGCGAGTGAGGTGGTAATTCCTTTTTCAGATGTTTCCCTCTCCGGCATGAGCGTGAGGTGATATTCTCTTATGGTCCCCTCTCCAACGGCGAGTGAGGTGGTAATTCCTTTTTCAGATGTTTCCCTCTCCGGCATGAGCGTGAGGTGATATTCTCTTATGGTCCCCTCTCCAACGGCGAGTGAGGTGGTAATTCCTTCTTCAGATGTTTCCCTCTCCGGCATGAGCGTGAGGTGATATTCTCTTATGGTCCCCTCTCCAACGGCGTGTGAGGTGGTAATTCCTTTTTCAAATGTTTCCCTCTCCGGCATGAGCGTGAGGTGATATTCTCTTATGGTCCCCTCTCCAACGGCGAGTGAGGTGATATTTCCTTCCAAATTATAATTTCCTATAGTTCCCTCTCCAACGGTGAGTGAGGTGACTCCCTTTGAGATTATAATGTCCTTCGGTTCTCTTCCTGACACTACGAAGATGGTAATCCCCACCAAGATTTTCTCAACGAGCGTTGTTGAGATTGAAATCATTCAGGACTCTCTTACCATTCATGCTAAGGCAGTAACCATCCCTGGTTCATTCATCAGCGTTTGAAGCTCCAGATTCAGCTCCTGTAACCAGTCAGGACACATCTATACCAAGCATCTAAAATCAACTCCTGCAACGTGTCAGGTACTCATTTTCTCTTTTGCAGGTATGCAGGTTCTCGCTAAGGGATCTTCTACGCGATCAACATCCAGATGGCATCTATAAGCCCATCATCCTATCCAAGCAACATCCAAATGGCATCTATAAGCCCATTCCCTCATCATCACTGCTACTATGTGAGCGCAAATTTCTGGGCACTCTAGTGTCCAATCATCTTCTACCCTCGGATTACGAAAGGCACGTCAGTCAATCTGCATCCTCAGGTCTAAGAAGATTGAACAGGGGCAACTGTTGTACCCCAAAATTTGCCCTCCCATATTCATCAAGGAATTGTCAAAGTCAAGGTCACAAAATTCCCCAGGGTTGTGCAGCTCAACTGGCTCCTATACAGTCAAAACTAGGGTTTGAGTTCTGGTCAAGAAAATGAAGATTTCAAAGGCCCAACCAAGTCTCATATGCTTACAAAGATGGTCAAGTATCCTCATGTCAAGTTTCAAGGCATTCAGCTCAAAATTGCACAGTCAAAACCCTAGATTGCACTACAGTCAACTGTAGGGGCAAAATGGTCATTTGACAGTCAAAAGTTCAAATTTTTGGTCAACATATCATTTTGAAGCCACAAACATCATTTGATCAATGCTTGATCATGATTCTCAAAATTTGGCTCAGAAATCATCAAAGATGCAAAAGTTGCTATATTTGGACAGCTGGAAAAGTCAACTGAAATTGACCAAGGCATAACTTTCACATGGATTATCAGAAAAATTCCATCCAAAGCTCATTTTGAAGAGAAAGACATTTCCTACAATTCATCTTCATGTTCCAAGTCCAAGAAATGCTCTCACAAAAAGTTATCAATTTCAACATTATAGGTCATTTTCAAAAGTCAACAAAAAGGGACTTTAAGTCAAAGGCCATAACTTGAGATTGGTAAATCAAAATGACATGGGACAAAAGGCATTGGTTAAAGGACTCAAAGACCTTTCCAAAATGTCCAAGAACATGTGGAAAGCTTAAAAATTGACCAAGTTATGCCTTGTGGAAGTTGGGAAATGTTTGGGAATTTTGAAAAGTCAACATTGATGCAAAAGGCCTAAAAATGCAAATGGGCCCATTTTTCTTCCTAGTTTCTTCATGCCAAGCCTATGCACGACCACTAGGCCCAAAGGGAAGTATTTTCATATTTTTTAATTATTTATTTGAATTTATATTAATTTATATTCATTTAAATCATTTTAATACATGAAAAATATCAAACTTAACCTAAAAAATCTATTTGTGCACATTCTAATCTCAATATTTCGTGCTTGATTGATTATGGAAAGTTTTGGTGCGATTGGAGCATGATTGACACAAATTTCACATAGAAAAGATTTGTAAAGATTCTTAGAAAATCAAATATTGAAAACAATCAATGCCTTGGATTTTCTCAAGTTTTGTTGACCTAAAAGCTTGGCTATATGATCAGAAGCAAAGACCTAATGCCACAAGACGGCAAGCTGCGCAAGAAACCAACATACAAACTTGAGAAAATTGCCTTAAAACTGAAATCTGAAATCAAGGTTATAGGTGAATTCAAGCTTCAACTCTCATTCCATTAGCATCCTCAGGCACTCCTGATCAAATTCCAACCAAGAACATCCACCAAAAGGCCCTGAATTGGTATCAAGAACCCGGACTGAACCTCAAAAAATTTGAAATCGCATAGCATGATTTAAGCATATTTGTGCATTTTTATTTATATATCCATGATCACAATGATGTTTCTAAGCTAACTGATATGTTTGATTTCATTTTCATTAGCCATACGTGAATTCGCCATTGTCAAAAATTAGGGTTGCAGGTTTTCTAAATTGGGGATTTTGCATAGAAGAAAAATCAGGACCCCTGAATGCCATGGTTGGATTCAGCACCTCAAGACGAAGATACCTTGACCCTCGCGATGAATTTATGACCAGTAGGATGCTAATCGCTATTTTCTTGTAGGTTGCTTAAGGCCACGCATCCAAAACCGTGGCTAAAGGGTCTTATTTCAGAAACCATGGGGAAGATGACGCGCTGGCAACCACTGAGTGGTTCATTCAAACCAGCGCGCGCTTTTAGAGGCCACTAACCATTATTTCTTTTTATTATTTATGTGTTGTAATATAATAACATGCGCGTGCTGGCTCAGGTGGTAAACGTGAATCACATTAATCCTCAAGACCTGGGTTCAAGTCCCAGGTCTGGCAAAATCCCATATTATTTTTCTATAATTGATCCCATGCAGGCCTAACATGAAAGTTCACCATACACACTCAATATTCATCACCCACGTGTCCCAGACAACCAAATTAAAGGCGTGGATCCTAGGAGCACAATAAACTCCAGTCAACGCACCATATGGAATCTTGAAAAGTCAGCAAATTCAAGGCTTAATGGGCCAATGTTCTAAGGCCTGAACCTCCCATCTGGGGCTACACCCCACCCTGGTTTGCATTTTTTTATATTTTTCTTCTCACTTTTATTTTTGTTGTTTTATTTATTTTATTGTCTTAATTCAATTAATTTATTTTTTCTACAAAATATAAAAAAAACATTCAAAAATCAGAAAAAGCCAAAAATTAATAAATATTTATATCATAATTATTTTTTTCATAAATAAATTAGAATGTAAATTACTTAGTTTAATTAGGTTTTGATTTTAATTCCTTTTTAATAAAAATCCAAAAAATGTAGAATTAAGTTAATTGATAGTTTTAATGTCTTTTTAATTTTTATATTTTTCCACAATACTATTTATTTATTATTTTATTTTTATAATTAAAAATTGTACATAAATTAATTTAGAGTTTAATTTAGGTTTTAATTTAATTTTTTCATAATAAATAAAAAATATTAGAATTAGGGTTTGCCGTTTAATTTAATTTCCATTAACTCTTTTTTTTTTCATAAAATCTAAAAAACACAAAATAACCAAAACATTTAATTTTAATTTCCTTATTAATTTTAATTGTTTGTAAAAGGGTCCAACGCCCTAGTTTTGTTTTAATTTCCTTATTCCGCGACATTTCGCGAACCAGCGTTAAATAGTCAGTTCCAGATCCACCGATCACACAGACGCTGATCATCAGTGTGGGTAGACATTATTCTTATATACATCACAGAATGAGCACGAGGACAAGTGTTGCCCTTGTACTTCTCGAATTCCAAGACTTTAAACTTTGCAGGTATCTTGACATTCAGGACCAAGCATAAATAATTCACATTCTGCCCGAACAACTCCTTTCCCTTGAGGGCCTTCATCTCCCTCTGCATCTTGTCAAACTGATATTGAAAATCATCCATTCAATCATAGAGACCCAAGCCTTCACATGATGGAGGAAAAGGACGATACATATCATCATTAGCAAATGGGACCATATTCACCGAAGGAGGTGCAGTAGGATTAGCATACACCACAGGAGGTGCAGGAGTAACAATAGTCTGAACAACTGGAGTAACTTGAGGACCAGAATTGAAACCTTCAGGCACAAAGTTATCTGGCATTCCCCATGGACAACCTTGAGGCATGCGATTCTGAACAACAACTGGAATGGCAGACACTGGAATAGTCGTAGCTTCAGTAGTAACCTTTGTCTGTTTTTGGTTAAACACTCGATGGATGATTCTGAGCATCCACCGGATATTCCATTAGAGCAGTAAGATTGGCCATACCGGCCTTCAGATCAGAAACTTCCTCGCGCAGCTCGCGATTCTCTTGTTCTAAGTTGTCCATCTTCCTTCTGAAATTAGCTCGAGTATTATAGTGGTGACACAACTTATTGAACGAAGTAAAGAAGCTTGGTAAGACACCTGGATATGCATAATAAATGCAAGAAATATGTTTAATATGATGCATGATATGCAATGCACATGATTTATTTTGTTAATATTTCAAGGGACTTAAAGATTTATAGACACATTGCAAATATCAAAGTAATAACACATTTGAAATACTTAATTTTTTTATTATTATAATAACTTCAAAATGGATTATAAGTTTCAATGATCCTAAGTACAAGATGAAAATAAAGTCTAAATCCATAAGAAGTAAAGCTGATGGAGATCACTCTATACGCTGGCGCTGCCCTGTAAGTCTGGCAATCTGAGCATTCAACCTCTAGTTTTCTTCCGCATATCTGGTGGCAACCTCCTTCCAATCACCAAAATCGGGAAGCGAGCAACTAGCATCTGACTGAGGCTTAGAGGAAATTAAATTCCCCTGCCTTTCCATTGTCTCTACAGCCCGACTCTCAAGAATCTCAATCAAGTCGTCTTTCTCCTTCAAGTCTTCTCTGTAGGAAATCTCTAAAGTTTGGCACTTATTCTCCCAAGCATCCTTTTACTGTTGCATAATGACCAAAGCAGGCTATAGCTCTTCCACATAATACAATAAGGGAGGAGTGGTCTTCACAAACAAGTCAGGCATAGGTGCTTCCCGGAATAGGGCATCTTCAACTGAATAGCTCTCGTTTAGACCCACTGAAGATAAGGCTCCAAAGAAACAACCCCCTAGGTCCCAAGTCTTTCCTACTCTTCCTATGAATGTGACGCCAGGCCTTCGTAATCTGCTCCCTAGGTTCCTTATGGTCTTCTCCCTCCTTCAGGAAGAAACTACTCAAGTGAATACTATTTGGTTTATCCCTCATCGGATAACCAAGCTGTCGCGTGCAAGAACAAGGTTATATTAATTCCTACCTTTGTACCTAGAAGAGGTACATTGGGGAAACTACCACAACTGTCGACAATCTTTACATCATGGTAAACCCGATAATACCAATAAATATCTGAGTGAGTAAGTTCCATGATCTTAGGAGCCCAACAGGGTTCCTTCCTGACATCCCAGAAAGCATCAGACTGAGGCATATGAGAAATAAACCACCGGTACAACAAAGGTGTGCAACAGATAATCATCCCCCATGATAAGAATTCTGAAGATGAATAGAGTAATAAGCATCACCCAACAATGTAGGAACTGGGTTTCCAATCATGAAGATCCTAATAGCATTGATGTCAACAAACTTATCTATATTATGAAATAAAAATAACCCGTAAGCAAGTAGAGCGAAGATGGCCTCAAAAGCGACAGTACTCTTCATCCTGGCAAAATAACGAACTTTCTCCAATAAGAACTTAGATGGTAATCCTCTAATCCCTCATTTAGTAGTCATATGGGCTTCAACCTCAGACTTCCCCAGATGGATCAAAGCAGCAATCTCGTGTGATTTTGGCTCACCCTCCAAACTAGTAAAAGGAACATGATCAGTAATCGATAAATCCAACATATAAGAATACTCCTCTAGTGTAGGCATCAACTGATAGTCAGGGAAAGTAAAGCAATGATACATAGGATCATAGAACTGGACCAAGGTTGAGAGATTACCCTCCTTCATCCTAATCTTCATGAGAGGAATGATGGATCCATACTTCTTCTGAAAATCTGCAGAACACTCAATCTCGCGAATTAGACTGATCAACTCATCTATCTTGGGATCTTTGAAACTATATTTTCCGGTCTTTCTTTTTCCAGAATCCATGGTCAAAAGGTACCTGTAATATTCACAAATGGTCAACTTTCAAGTCCCTTGAAATAAAATTTCTTCAAAAGATGCTTATGAGTGCATGGATGCATGATGAAACAATCACACACAAGATCACAAACATAGGGTTCATAGGTTCAACGTCACAAGCATGAGGTCGAAGGTACTAACCATAAGGCATTGGTCTAAAATTTATCACCTGCCGAACAAGGTTCTAGAGGTTCCCGGAGTCTACATCCTTCTTTCGGATGTTACCAACTTCCCGATTAACTCGATAATTAGTAATATTCTCAAGAAAAACTCGTCCAAGTGTAGTATCGCGTGACAGTTATTTTTGAATTACTCCGTCATAGCTTCCACACTACACCTAAAAGGCCAAGATGGGTTAGGTATTCTACGTTCCTCAGCTTCAGCAGGCTCCCAGGTCGAAAGTAGCACATCTTCCCGATTACTCGGTAAATGACACTACCGTCAAAGGGGCCTCCACTGAGTGAGGGATCTCATGCCTTATTTTTTGGGATTACTTCCTCAAAGTTAAAATGAATATACCTCCCGTCCTATCTTAAAGTTTTCCCAATTTCGGGTATAGGACTTATAAGTAATCACCAAGCACCCTGAAAACCAGGAAAGTCCAGACAAACAAGATATACAACATATAACACATAAACAACAATAGCACATATACAAATATAAACAAAGATAGGTTTAACCCACTTAGGGATGGACCAGCAAGAGGTCAATCTTTCCCTAGTGAATTCGCTATTTTTTTCTGTAGCGGTAGAAATGTTTAAGACTAAGCCATTGGATTGACTAGACTTATGCAGATCAAAATAAAAATCGCCACCGCACTTTATTGTTTCTAAAGGAATGGAAAAGAGCGAGTAACCCAAAAAGAGGGGGAAAGATTCGAGGTAAGGGGGTTGGTTATATAAAGGGAAGGTATTAGCACCATAAACATCTACGGTACTCCACAGCAATCTCTTTGAAAAATCTGTATATTTTGGCTATAAAATATTGTATATAAAAAAAAATATATGGTGAAGGTGAGAAAAGAATTATTTTTTTAATGATTTTTTCACCCGCCGCAGTTGCGAACCTTTAGTGCCTACGTACCACCTTTCGTGCAATAGGGGATCAGGATACACGTAGTTCACCTTTAAAAAAAATTTAAAACACAAGTGTGTTGGTTAATTTTATGAGATAAGACATCATCGTCATTGTCCGTGTGGAAAACATACTTACTACCCACAATCATGAGAAAGGAGAATTTGCATCATCTCAAAGTGGAGGATATGGCTTGGATTTTAAAATCAACAATGCCTTACTCAACACCCAAGTGGAAAATATCTCTCTTCACTACATATTATAGAAGTATAATTGTTTGCATCACTACAAGGATTAACAAGAGTCCAATATTTTGAGAAAAGTTTAAGATGAAAGCCATGATGGAAAAATGGTTTTAAATAAGATTGATTGACTTTTAGTCTTCTCACAAAAAATGTCAAGGTATTGTTTAATTGATTAAAATTTATTTATGAAAATGTTTTGAAAATGCATGGACATAAGTCCAAGTTTATTATGAAAGTGGTTCAAGTTTAAAAAAAACAAGAAGAGTTTTCAAAAGGAGGGAGATGATTTTTGAAATTAAAGAAGATGGGAGGAGAAGAAGAGACTATCCTAAAGCATAAGGTAAAAGCTAAGGAAAATAACCATCTGACCAACAAGAAGCCATTACTTGACATTATGAGTCAAGATAAAATTCCCATTTGTTGGGTTGAAACCAAGCAAGCAAAGATACTAAACCTCTTGAGAGAACCAAACTTCAAGTGTATTAAGTCTTCACAAAATTTGGGAAGAGTAACGGCTGTATACGGGTGAATTCCAGATTACAAACAAAGTATGTAATAACAATAACCTGCACACAAAAAAAACAAACAACCCAATATCTTGAGGTAAACCTCAAGAACTCCAGACAAAATATCAATTAAAGTCACAAGATCTCCAACATAGGCCAAGGTTTTTATTCTTAAGTCCAAGAAGTCCAATACTCCATAGTGCCAAGGATAATAACTAAATAGTAAAAGTATCATTAAATTTTTTTATGGTTCATGTTGATTATTAAGTATCTTAAAAAAGAAAAGAAAAGCTCAAGTGATCAAAATAAAAATGACAAGAATATTAAATGCTCAAGTGAGCAAAGATGAAAAATAGCATGAGATGTAAATGCTAAAGTAAATGGTGCATAAAATAAAAGAGCATAAAATAAAAACACAAAATAAAGTCAATTATTAGTATTTAGTGGTTAGTTGGATGACCATCTTGAAACTTGCATTTGGAACTCATTAGAGGATTGGTAGAATCAAAGCATCCACACAACAAGTTGCATTTGCTTTTTGTCAAGTATATCATCCATTTTAGAATCCTCAAAAGTAACATTTAATGATCAACGATGTTTGAGTGATCCGCGTTGACCAAAAGTGATGTAGATCCATTAGAGGATTGGTACAACCAAATCCTCCACGCAATGAATCTCAAGGTTATTGGATCAAAGAGATCAAATTAACATACTTGAGCTTGCAAACATAGGTTTGGGCCACGAATGATCATTTATTCGAATTGGGACAAACTTTAGCGCTATGTTAAGCAATCGTAAGTGGACTTATATAGAAGTCACACCTATTTTGAGGTCGGTCAATAAAAATCTATGCACCATTTGTTTTGAGACATGATATAGAGATTATGATCTAATAACACTTAGTGCAATAAGAAAGGGATAATATGAAGAGGGGTGAGAAAGAATATACAAGCCATATTTGAATTAAAATTTAATCAAACTATTTTTAAAATCATTCATCTATTTTTATGGAGTTAGACTCAACACCATGAATCAAATGATGTTAAGAAAGTTCATGATAAAAAATTCAACCCAAGATCTGCCAGAAAATAATCACAAAATAATATTACATTTAATATATGCATTAAAAAGGGTTTTAAAATATTTTAAAATAGAAATAAGAGAGAAAAATATCAACTATATTCAAATTGATTCATAAAAAAGAAATAAGGTTATAGAAAAATCAGAAATAAACTCAAATATTTTTATAAAATTTTTGGTAATTTTTTAAAGTCAGAAACTATTTTTAAAATTAAAAGAAATGAGTAAAATAAACCAAAAATGATAAAAAAAATAACAAAGTCAGAAATAAAAAATAAATGAGGTCACCAATATTTGCCACAATATCATTGAATCATTCTATATATTTTTTTAGAATTTAAAAATGCATAAAAATATTTTTAAACATTTAAAACAATTCAAATAAAGTGAAAATTCATAAAAAAATATCAAAACACAAAATAAAATTGTAAAAAAATAAAAATCAGAAAGAGAAAAATCCAAAATATTGTGGTTAGCAAGAGTCACCACCGACTTTTCTTTTATCCAAAAGGAAAGGTGAAAAACCACAAGAAAGACCTTTGAGATTGTTTCTTGAGTTCGGGGGATAGATTATGAAAAGGGAAGGTATTAGCACCTTTTTCATCCATGGTTTTCCATGGGCTCTTAGTTACTTGCTAGATCACTTGCTTTTGTTTGAAATTGTGCTTGGTGTGGTTTTTGAAAGTATTTTGTAAAGATGCCATTGTTTAGGCAATATTTGTAATGATTCTTGTTCGTAAGAATGTATACAAAGATGTTTGATCTTTTGAAAATGTTGTCAAGTTTTGTAAGATGTTTTGAAAGTGTAAGTGTTTGTTTTTGAAAATAGAAAGCATGTTTTGTTTGAAATGGAGCAAGTAATTCGGAGCAATTTACCTACTCAAATGTCTTTCTTGTTCATTTTCTTTTCCTTTGACATTGTTGTCTTACCATTGATTTGGTAAGCAAACCTATCTTTGGATGTTAACGAGACGGGTGTGGGTCATCGTATAACCACGATTTTAGCAATATTGCAAGGTACCTTAGCATTATTTTTGAGGGACTAAGATCATTTGTAAGGCAACTTAGATAGCGTCATCGAGGGACTATGATCTTGTATTTGTTTGTTTTTGCTAGGATACCTTACATGCATAATATGGCCATTTTGTATAAGGCAATTAAATGGGATAACCCTAGGGGTGCTTGTGTGCGAGTGTATTATTTTCATGCTTGATTTTGTCTTGAATTAGGGTTTGCTATTTGGTTGGTTTTAATCTTTTCATAAAAACCTAATTACTAGCATTGTATATGTGAAAGCGATAAATTGTGAAATTTAAAATTACTACGCTATTACAATACTTGTGGGGAGGGGGTGTACAATTGGTAAATGGGGATTTCAAGAATATAAACCTAATTAATCTATTACAACCAAATTGAATTTGATATCAACGTACAAGGAATAAAATGAATATAATATACAAGTATAAAAGGAAAAGAAATTGATTTATTTTATATTTTTGTTAAGAAAATGTTTTGATCTTAATCAAGCTAAAGGGTGATGATCAATTGGTCCAAATTAAATTTAGGGAACTAAACTTAATTTTTAAAAGAAATTAAATTGATTTAGAAAAGTATTTTTTAGGGTTTTTGTGAATTTAATTAACATACAAAAAAGGTTAATTAACCAAAATAAGCCTAGGTTCTAAATTTATTTTAACTTTCAAGAAAATAATGAAATAATACATAATAGTCAAGATTTATTATCTAAGTATATAAAAAAAGGAATTAATTTATTAAAGAAAACCTTTTTTATTTCTGTTGATTTTATAAGACAAAATAAACTAAATAAATATAAAAATAAAAATATTTTTTTGGATTTTTATTAATAACTATAAAAAATATTTATTAATAATAATAATAAAGATAATAAAGAAAATAAAATAAAAATAAAATATGAAGAGAAAATCAGGGAGGTCTGAAAATAGAACAGAGAGTTAGTGAAAGCAAAAAGGATGGAAAGCCCAAAACTGGGCCCAGGAGCTGTAAAGAACAAAAAATGTAAAAATGAGAAAAAAAGCAAAAGGCAGTGCACACTGAGGCTCAAACCCATGACCTCCTGATTACCAGCGTGCTGCCTTACCACTGGGGTGGCTATACATCAGTTTATATAAACAAAACAATAAATATGTATGGCAAATCAAGTCCTGATGACTTCATCTTCAACCTCCAGCCGGTGTACCTGTAACTTCTTCATTTCTCAACAAAAATAGAAAGTGACAAAATGAAAGTTGTTGCATTCTTCCTCACAAATCTAACCATGTAAATAACTAAGGCTAAAAGTCAAAGATAAATGAGAATTTCTCTGGCCCTAATTTAAACCCTAAAAATTTCAGAAACTTCAATTCTGAAATTCTCTAAGCTCAGGCCATATAAATGCAAACTATGGATATGTACAGCTTTGTGGCAATGAGGTCTACATTTTATCTTCACAAATGCAAGCCTAACAATGCCTAAGTAATGAGATAGAAGTTCAAGAAAAATACCTCAAAACTGGAAATCATGAAATGCAAATGGGATTGTTTCAGGAAGTGCTGATGATCAGGTTAGCTTCCTTGAACCTCTAGGAAGCTAATGCAATGGTTGGCTTGAGCTGAGGATGACTGGAATGGTCTGGAGAAGTCCAACTATGATGCTCTGTTTTTGGTTATGGAAGACATGGAAAATGGTGCTACATAAGTGAAACATGTACAAGGATGATTTACTCTTGATGCAAGGAAGCTTTATAAACTAAAAGGCCAAGAAACGCACAAGGGAAATGTGAGTTTGGTATGTAAAGTCAGAACTTGCACAACAATGGTGTTTTGAGACAATTTCTAGCTATAGGATGTTTGAGTGAGTTTCAGGGTCTTCCAGCTCGTGTGTTAGCTTGCAAATAGTGTATATACTTATAGGAAAGAGGTTTTTATGCTAGAAACAACTCAGAAATCGAAATCACATGTTATGGCTTGGTTACTTGATTTTGAAGCAAAGTTGACAAACATGGTTTCAATGTGAAGTACAAGGATTTTTAGGGTGGTTAGCAGGCTTTAGATATGTTGCTTCTTGCTTTTTAATGTTTTGGAGTCAGAAATAACAATGTATGGGCTCAAAAAGAGTTGACATTATGATTTAAGTCACTTTTCCAAAATGGAAGTGGTGACTTTCTTCCCAAAATGGAAATGCAACTTGGATAATGACTCAAATGCTTGGACAATGGCTCTATAAGTTTTGTAAACATTAAATTATTGAGGAATTAGCAAGTTTTAAGCCTGCAAAAAAAGATTTGTACATTATGCTTGAAGATTGGATCAAGTGTTCTTCACAAAATGGCTTGTAATTCAAGTTTGAAAACCCTAACTTCTTACCTTTGATTCTCCTTGCTCAAGAATGATCTCAAGGAGTTCTTAAACATTTTGGAAAGCTTGAGATGTTCTCTACAACCCATATTTGAATTGATTTTGAAGATTCCCCTTGGAACCATGTGAAAATTTTCCATGAAGTTAGGTAAAAAATTTGCTTAACTAGGGCAAAATTTCACTAAGTCTTTTTTAGTTCATGAGCATGTATTCACAAAATTATAACTTGAGATCCAAGCACTTTTGGAAGAAGTTGTGTGAAGAAAAGTTGTAGATTTCATGGAGATATACAACTTTCATGTTGGAAGTTTCCTTTGAATCATCTTGCATCATAATTAAAATATTGCTCAAAGTTATGAAAAAATAAGAAATTTTGACACTTAGAAAAATTTCTATGTTTAGAAATTTTGACTTTTCAAAATGAAATCTTGATTTCTTGATTTCTTGATGAATAAGTTTTCCTATTTTGACATGTTTTTATGAATTGTGATCTTTGGCACTTGAATTTGACCAAAAAGTCAAAGTTTGACTTTTCAGTATACAGTTGACTTTTAATTAGTTGAATGCAAAATTCATCTGTCAATCCAATGGACTTGCAATGTTTTGAATCATGTCATTAGGTCAAAATGATGCAATTAGACTCTTGAGATCATGCCTTAAACCAATTGACCATTTTCTAGGTAAAAAAAATAAGAAATTGCCCTTTCCCAATCAAAACCCTAATTTTGACAATTTTGCCCTTTTGGAGATTTGATCAAATTTCTTGAGGAATTGTGGTCCAAGATTGATCAAATGATATATATGGGTATAAAATGTTGATGTGGATCAAAAATTATGAAGTTTGACTGTAAATTGGCTATGGTTGACTTTTTCCCCAATACAACTGATATTTAGGTCAACTATTCAATTAACTGATCAAAAGTGTGATCCAAGGATTGAAACTTGACATGAGTAATCTTGGGGGTCCATAATGATCCATGAAAGTAATATGAAGCATTGATAGTCCAAAAATCCTTGTGCAAACTCAAACCCTAATGTTGGTCATCAATGTATAAGGAGGTGTCTTGAGCTGATCAACCTCTAGTGCAGTCTTGAGCTCAATGAGATATTGTGAGAAAACTATTGATAAGTGAGAGGGAAAATTTTGGGGTACAATAGCTTCCCCTGTTCAATCTTCTTAAGCCCGGAGGGTTAGATTGGCAAGCTTTGCCATTCGTGACTCGAAGGTGGAAGATGATTGGACACTAGAGTGCCCAGAAATTTGCACTCGGCGATGTGATGGTTGAGGGAATGGGCTTAAAGATGCCATTTGGAGAGGTGATAGAAATTTGTTGGAGATGGGATTGTAGATGCCATCCAAGAGTGATTGTTGAATTGTAACTTGTAAGCTGAAAGAATGAGTATCAGAATGGCGTCCGTGTCTAGAGCGTAGTTGAACTCTATCTGAAAACTTTGTTTGAATGAGTATCAGAATGACATCCGTGTTTGGAGCATATCTGAAATGTATCTGAAAGTTGAATCTGAATGAGTATCAGAATGGAATCCGTGTCTGGAGCGTATCTGAACTATATCTGAAAGTTGAATCTGAATGAGTATCAGAATGACATCTGTGTCTAGAGCGTATCTGAACTGTAACAAAAGGTGTATTTGAATGAGTATCAGGATGGCATCCGCATCTGGAGCGTATATGAATTGTATCAAAAGGTGTATCTGAATGAGTATCAGGATGGCATCCATATCTGGATCGTATCTGAACTATATCTGTAGATTGAACATTGTTAATGGTAGTTGTTAATCTTTTACTCAAAAGGGTAAAATGTTAGCTTAAATGCAAAGTTATGTTGTATGAAATGTATGATATAATGCATTCGTTTTATCAATGTTTATGACATATGGATGCAATGTATGCATATCTGAGCTAATTTGATGCACTGCTGTTGGATTGGGGAAAATAAATCCCTGACTACTGCTGAGGATTTGTAAGTCTTCAAGTCTTGAGGTCGAAGTGTTGATGAATTTCCTCTTAGAGAAATAAACTCTATTGTAAGGGAAATTCCATGTATTGCTTACAAAATATGTTTGGAGAAATTAGATGATTTCTATCGAGGATTGACAATTGGAAGCTTTGTTCCGCTGGGGATTAAACGACATACTGCGGGGGATTTCTTATGGAATAGCCTAGAGGTATTTCCCTATCCCTTCAACCTATCAGTAATTGCCTTTTATTTTTTTTATTTGTAAACAGTGATTATGTTCAAATGCATATGTTCAACAATGAATCTTTGGACGTTTTTATAAACAAAACACAAAAGTAAAGAAAGACAAATAGTTTTGCACTGTCAAAGGAATATATTTGTATTGACTTTGAGCAAGTATTTTTGTACAGTGAGACAAACATTCTTGTAGGAGAACGCCATCGTAAAAAATGAAAATTTTAATACAAAGAAAAGATAGCTATGTGTAATCATCCCATGGGATTCCCATTCTGCTATAACCTTTGTATCTCTGAGCATCTGGTCTATTTGTTTCCTTGTCCAAAGATGATTGAATTGGTCAGGAATATCAAGTTTGCAAGTTGTCCGTAAGTTGATCCAACGAGACATAGTCATACGCTTTAATTCCCTAACTTTTGCTTGGACCGCCCTTTCGGGTTTTCAGTCCACCGGGAAACCCTTTTTTGCCCAAGTCGCCCTTTCGGGTTTTTAACTTGCCAGACGTACAATTTTTTTTTTGTTTTATCCCTAAATTTTTCCCGAACATTTTTGGTTCGCCGGGATGCCCTTGTTTTGCCTAGGTATGTCAACCTAGAGGGTCTCTTATGCGTAGTATCTTTTGACTATGTCTGCGTTTGCAGGGTCTGGCAGGTCGTCACCCTCCATGGTGGTCAAGATCCTTGCCCCACCAGAGAAATTTTTTTTATTACAAATGGTCCTTCATAGGTAGGAGTCCATTTTCCCCTGGGATCACCTTGTGGCAGTATGATGCATTTGATCACTAGATCCCCAACTTGATACACTTGGTGTTTGACTTTCTTGTTGAAAACCTTGATCATCTGTTTTTGATACATTTGACCATGGAAAACAACAGTAAGTCTCTTCTCATCAATAAAGTTCAATTGATCATGTCGGGTCTGGATCCAATCGTCTTCGTTCAACCCGGCATCCTTCATGATCCTCAGAGAGGGAATCTGGACCTCGATAGGCAAGACAACTTCCATGCTGTAAACCAGAGAATAGGGTGTTGCCCCGGTTGATGTGCGTGTTGTGGTACGATACCCGTGGAGAGCGAATGGTAGCATCTCATGCAAGTCTTTGTATGTGACTGTCATTTTCTGTATGATCTTCTTAATGTTTTTATTTGCAGCTTCGACAACACCATTCATCTTCGGCCGGTAAGGGGAAGAATTGTGATGCTGGATCTTGAATTTCTCTCACAAGGCGGTGATCATAGTGTTGTTGAGATTTGTACCATTGTCAGTGATGATCCTTTCTGGGATATCGTACCGGCAAATGAGATTTTGCTTGATGAAACGGGCAACAACATTCTTGGTAACGGAGGCGAAGGAGGCTGCTTCAACCCACTTTGTAAAATAGTCAATGGCCACTAGGATGAAGTGGTGTCCATTGGAAGTTGTTGGCTTGATTTCCCCAATCATATCAATCCCCCACATAGCAAAAGGCCAAGGAGCCATCGAGACATTTAGAGGAATCGGAGGTACGTGTACCTTGTCAGCATAAATCTTACACTTATGGCAGGTTCGAGAGTGTTGATAACAACCTGCCTCTATGGTAGACCAGTAGTAGCCTGCCCGTAGGATTCTATTTTCCATCGTATGCCCACTGGAGTGGGTGCCAAAATTGCCTTCATGCAATTCAGCCATGATCCTTTCAGCTTCAACCTTATCTACGCACTGAAGTAACACAAAGTCATATTGCGTTTGTACAGGATGCCATTACTAAGGAAGAACTTAGCAGAGAATCTTCTTAAGAACTTCTTATCATTGACTAAAGCTCCTTCTGGATATTCTTGAGCCTTGAGATACCTCTTGACTTCGTGAAACCAAGGTTGGTCCACTACTTCTTTTGTGTTAATCTCGTGACAGTGTGTTGGTTCATCCATTCGTTCAATGGTGATGTGGGGAGCCTCGTTATCCCAATTAAGTTTAAACATAGATGACATTGTGGCTAGTGCGTCTGCTAGCTGATTTTCTTCTTGCGGGAAATGCTCGAAGGTAATCTTCTCAAAATGTGGTAGCAATGTCAAAACATGTTCTTTATAAGGGATAAGGTTAGGGTGTTTGGTGTCCCATTCCCCTTTGATCTGACTGATGATTAAAGCTGAATCTCCAAATACATTCATGGATTTGATCCTCGAGTCTATGGGAGCTCTGAGACCAAAGATGCATGCTTCGTATTCCTTCATGTTGTTTGTACATTTGAAGTAGAGTCTTGCGAGAAAGGGAGTATGACACCCTCCAGGAGATATTAGTACAACACCGATACCATTTCCAAGTGCGTTCGACGCCCCATCAAAGAACAGGGTCCATCGGGATCCTTGTTCAGTTCCGTCGTATGGCCTAAATTCTTCACAGTTTTCTAATGTCATGATGTCTTCATCCGGAAATTCGAATTTCACAGACTAGTAGTCTTCTACAGCTTGATGAGCAAGGTGATCGACTAATACACTTCCCTTTATTGCTTTCTGGGTAGTATACTGTATGTCGTATTCCTTCAGGATCATCTGCCATCTTGCTATTTTCCCAGAAAGAGCAGGCTTCTCGAAGATGTATTTTATCGGATCCATTTTAGATATCAATAGGGTAGTATGAGTCAGCATATACTGTCTTAGTCGGCGAGCAGCCCATGCCAGAGCGCAACAAGTTTTCTCGAGCAGTGAATATCTGGTTTCACAGTCGGTAAACTTTTTGCTCAGGTAGTAAATAACATGCTCTTTTTGGCCAGACTCGTCATGCTGCCCCAATACACACCCCATTGAGTTTTCTAAAACAGTCAAATACATGATCAATGGTCTTCCCTTGACTGGTGGCATCAACACAGGAGGCTCTTGTAAATATTCTTTGATTTTGTCAAAAGCAACCTGACACTCGTCATTCCATTTGACTACTTGATCTTTCTTCAACAATTTGAAGATTGGTTCACAAGTAGCTGTCGGGTGAGAGATGAATCTGGCAATGTAATTCAAACGCCCGAAGAATCTTATGACTTCCTTCTCAGTACAAGGAGTAAGCATCTCTTGTATTGCTTTAACTTTGGTAGGATCGACCTTGATACCTTTGTTTCTGAGGACAAAGCCTAGGAGTTTACCAGACCGTACCCCAAATGTGCATTTGTTTGGATTCAACCTTAGCTTGTACTTCTTCAGTCTTTCAAACAGTTTTTGTAAGTGATCAAGATGCTCTTCTTCTGTTTGAGATCTTGCTATCATATCGTCCACTTAGACCTTTATTTCATGATGTATCATGTCATGAAATAAAGGTACCATGGTACGTTGATAGGTTGCCCCAACATTCTTTAGTCCGAATGGCATCAGCTTATAGCATAAAGTTCCCCACTGCGTGACAAATGTTGTTTTCTCCATGTCTTCAGGCGCCATTTTGATTTAGTTGTAACTTGAGAATCTGTCCATGAAGGAAAACACTTTGTGTTGTGCCATATTCTCAACTAGAATATCAATGTGGGGGAGTGGAAAATCATCCTTAGGACTTGCCCTATTCAAATCTCTGTAGTCCACACATTCGCACTTTGCAGTCTTTTTTGGGCACGAGAACAATATTGGAAACCCATTGGGGATAAGAGGTGACAACCAAGAATCCATCATTGAATTGCTTCATGACTTCTGCTTTAATCTTTTTTGACATATCAGGCCTCATGCGGCGAACCTTTTGCTTTACTTGCGGACAATCTTCTCTTGTAGGCAGACGATGTACCACAATGTCTGCATCAAGTCCCGACATGTCTTCATACGACCAGGCAAAGACTTCAACATAATCGTGTAATAACCGACTAAGACGCTCCTTGACAATGGGTTCCAGATTGGCACCCACCTTGACCTCTTTTTGTCTTCTTCGGTACCTAGGTTGATTGTATCCACTGATTCCTCGTGAGGCTGAATGGTTCTCTCTTCTTGTTGTAGTAGTCTGGAAAGTTCCCCTGGTACTTTACAATCTTCCTCACCTTCATTTTCGGCTTGGTAGATTAGATTCTCAGAGTCACAAAAGGCCATAGCATTATCGTTACCCATGGGATCTCGAATGGATGTATACCTGCATTATGAGTGTGGGTGTGTGTAAGGGTATAACTATCTTTGAAAGAAATAAAAATGTAAAAGAAAAACAATGAGCACAAAAGTTTGTATGTGAAAACGTCCATGATTTATTAATGTCATATGAAGATGAGATAATAACCCTTACAAATGGACCATTGTGCCTTGGGTAAGACACAAGGTTTTAAGAGTGCGAATTGTTTTAATATTACAGATCCAACAAAATGTAAAGACAAATTACTGTGGGATAAAAGTGATCGGGACAAAATCTCTAGCCTCCCAATTGCTGAGACCTCCATTAATAGTTGGGAATATCCAATCCTCCAGGTTACAACCATCTTCACCATCTTCTACCTCGTTGACTTCACGGTTTCTGATCATCAGGGGTGGTCCTCCAGCACGAGCGCGGTGTACAGCCTTCTAAGCACTTGAAGTCAAACCTAGGCCAAACTTGTAAGACTTATATGGGATATTTGAGAGTTGTCCCCAGATAGTGCACCCACCTTCTTCTACCGCTGCTTGGGCATCCTTCAGAGATGACATCCGGAGTGGAGACCTTGTAATCTTGGGAACCTGAGACACAACTTTGGTAACTGCCACATCTTGGGGGACTTCTTCAAAGTGTTGAAATGGAGTTTCAATAAATTCACCATCTAATTCCACATATCTGAAGGAATTGAGATGGCTAATCATGTACTCTTCCTCTCCATGAACGGTGATAATCTTTCCTTGAATTGGATAGTTCAGCATTTAGTGCAATGTAGAAGTAACAACGCCAACATTGTGGATCCATGGTCGGCCTAGCAAGCGGGAGTATGAAGGGCGGATGTCCATCACATAAAAAGTTGAATTAAAAGTTTGGGTTCCAACCTTTATGTTAATGTCTACCTCCCCATGTACCATCCTTTTTGAGCCGTCAAAAGCCCTTACTATTATGTTACTTGGCTTCAATGTCAATCCCTCACAATCAAGCCTATCAAGAGCTTTTTTCGGCAATACATTCATAGATGAGCTTGTGTCCACCAAAACATGGGCCAAGGTTGTGCCCCTACATTCAACTGAGACATGTAATGCCTCATTATGCTTCCTTCCCCTTGGTGTTAGATCAACATCCGAAAAACCTAGGCCATTATCTGCAATCAAGCTAGCTACGCAGTCTTGAAACTGATCGACAAATGTCTCTTGGGGTATGTTGTACCCCAAAATTTGCCCTCCCATATTCTCCAAAGATTCGTCAAGAATCAGTCAAACAGATTTTTTCTTGTCAGTCTAGCCAAATTAGGGTTCATGGACTTTTGATACAGTTCCAACGAATTATTAGGGTTTGGTTTATTTTGGCTCAGGTTTTGATCAGGCGGACGTTTCTTTGACATTTAATCAAGAACTAGGGTTTGTGCACGCAGAAAGAATTAATTTTACAATTCTTTTCAGTTTATTCTGAGATTTGGATTGAGGAATTTGAATCAAGAACTTGCAGTGTTTTGTTTAATCAGTAAAGTCTAAGGCATTTGATTTGAGATGAGATAAAAGTTGAGGTGCTTAAATTGAGAATCTGCAGTGTTGATTTAATCAGTAAAAAGATAAGTATCTGAATGTTGGTTTGATTAACTGTGCATTGTGTAATTGGAGCGTCGGGTTTATTATTGATCGATGCTAAAACCACAGTGTTTATTAATTGTTTATTTATTCTAAGTTAGGATAATTGGAATTTATTTCCATTTATTATAATTTAAAGAATTTATAAGTAATTAAATAGACAGCTGAAAAAAGGAATTAACTGATCAAAAAGGATTTTTCTTTTATTCATCTTTAATTGTTTCGTTACAAATTATTATTCAAACAATTGTAAATTTATTTACATTTTTGTTTACAATAATAATTTTACAAATGATTAAATTTGAAATAAAACTATCCTAAATATTCCTAAGTCTTCAAATCTTCAGCTTCTACTGCTACTCCTCTCCATATGATTTTTTTATCTGCAAAAAAGAAAAGAAGAAGTCAAAAGCAGATAAAATTAAAAGACAGACAGATATAAAATAAATTCATCATTAAAGGCAACTGGCCGGAATCAGCTTGCCCTCTCTGCAAATCACGAGATTTCTCCCGGTTCACAAAGAGGGATGAAAAATGCTTGCAAAAATAAAGTATGAAATGCACAAAAGTTGCAAACTGCATATTTCAAAGTTTCAAAACCAATGCCAAACAAAGTCCAAAGGCAAACCAAACTGAATGGCCTAAACCAAGTCAAAAGGGCAAACTGAATGAAACTTTCCACAAGCTGCCAAAGAGCTATCAAAAGGCTATTCAAAACAAGCACAAATTGTTGTCACAAAGAAGCAGAAAATATGGAAAAAGAGATAAGAGTTATGCAGAGGAAAGCAGCTATTGCAAGCAACATGTCAAAAGTCATCATTTTCCTATGGCCAGCTACCTTTTCAGAATAAGGACAGATTTTAAACAATATTTTATGCTTTAATCTGTACTGGAGAGAGAGAAGAGGAAAAGAAGAAAGGGCTTACAGGCTTTAGGCAAGAAAATATATAAAACAAACTGTCATCAACACAGTAAAAAGGGGGGAAGAAAAATATATCAAGAAGCTCTAAACAAAAGACCACAAACTATGTCAAACTTTTCAACACAAGCCGAACAAAGCCTCAGAGCCTCTCCAAAAACCTGTGTCAAAGCCATAAGCCTGAAGCCCAAGCTTAACAACACATAACATGTCAAACCTGAAGCATCAGGCTTCAAGCCAAAGCTTAAACTGTCAAACCAGTAAACCTGCATTCAAAAGCCATAACCTGTTTGAGCCTTAAGCAAAAGAAACCATCAACCTGCATATGTCTTAAATCCTCAAGCTTGCATCCTACCCAAACTGAAACAAATTCATACCAAGCTTGCAAGCCTAAGCATCAACCTGTTTAAGCCCTCAAACCCCTCAAGCTTAATCTGTCCAAGCTCTCAGAACTCAAAGAGTTCATCATCGAGGCAACCCAACATATCAACAAATTCCAATCAAAACATATCAACTCGCACGCACACAAGCACACAGAAGAGAGGAAAAGGAGCATACAGGGCATCTCAGGTAAAACATCATTGAAAGCAAGCAGAAAAAAAGATAAAGAAAGAATACAGAGTACCAGAACTCCCAACAAAGCAAGCCAACTCATCAGCGCTTTCCCCTCGCCTCTAGCCGCCACAGCGCCTCCCAATCCTCTCCTCCTCCGTCTCCAAGGTCAAAGGTAGTATTTTTCTACTCCTTCTTCTCACACCTCATGCAAAACACAATAATAATCATGGAATCAGTACATGAAAGTTTAAAATCGTGCAATCCCTAAAGACCTAAGACATAAAGAGGGCGAAATCGTTACCTTTTCGCGTTTTGGCTTGGTCCAACCATGGAGAGGGAAGGAGCCAGAGGTAGCGCTGGGTGGCCTGGCAACAGGGACGGAAAATTGCATTCAGAAACGTTGACTCAGCGAGAACGAAAAGGGACAAGGACGAACGGCGCCGCGCCTCTGTAACCCTAAAAATCCTAATGACACAAAATCGTTTAAACCCTAAAACGAAAATATGTGAAATCGTTTGGGCCATTGCCCCAGCCACACGCCTAAAGCCCATCATGCATTCAACATCATCTTTTTTTTAATTAATCTGATTACTTTGTTTTGGGCTAAGTTAAATAAAACCCTTAAAGCCCATTCTATCTTTTCCTTCATTTTTGTCCTTTTTTAATACTTATAAACTAACATATTTTTTATCATTTTTATTTTCATAATTTAAACTAATATATACTATTTTTGTTTATAAGTAAAATAATACATTGATTTCTTTTTCTTGTAAAAATATTACTAATACTGTTTACCCTACTTAATATATAAATATTAGATTTCTTTTATTATTAGGTTTAAACGACTTTTTTTTACTTAATAAAAAGAACCTTTGTACATAATTAACTTAAAAAAACATTAACATTAATACATGAAAAAAATAGAATTTCTTAAAACCATTTTCTTTTCTTTTGTTAATTTTTTTGTTTGTACATATTAACAAAGATACCAAACATGATAACAATACATAAATAAATACTCAATTTTCTCATTAAGTTAACATTATTTAATAAATACATTTACCTTGTAAATAATCCTACACTTACACAAATATATTGATACATTGGTATGTTTACATTTGCTATTCTTATACATTGCTATACATTATATTTTACATTTGCGCAATTCGATTTGGTTGTAAATTATTTGGATACTAATCTCCTATTAAAGTCTCATCCCCATTTGTAAATATTAATACCCCCACTCCCGGATACTTATTTGTAATAGCGTAGGACTTTAAATTTCCGCAATTTATCGCTTTCAAATATACCATGGTTAGACCTAGGGTTTGTATGTACATAAAACCAAACGCTAGATAACCTAATACAAAGACAAATGCATGACAATCAATACACAATCACACTTGCACCCCTAGAGTAATCCCACTCGTTGCCTTCCAAAATGGGCCATGCTTGCACGTCGAGTTTCTTTTTCAAAACAAAAACGATTCAAATGATCATAGTCCCTCGATGACGCTTTCGAAAGTTGCCTAATCAAATGATCATAGTCCCTTCAAGAAAATTGCCAAAGACAATTGGCACCATTGCATTCATGGTTCATACGATGACCCGCGCCTGTCCCTTTAACATCCTAACGCAAGATTGTCCACCAAATACAATGGTGGAACAAAATTGTTAAAAGGGTTAAAACATGAGAAAAACCTTTGAGTACAATAGGGTAGACAACTCTTAGTTACTTGACAAACTTGCAAACACACTTGCCTACTTTTCAAAACCACACTCCACAACACTTTCAAAAAAAACTTTCAAAAACATTTGAAACATCTTTTCGAAAAGATACACACCTTTGTAAAACATTCGAGTAAAGAATTGTTACAACGGTTTCCGAGACGAAGGCATCTTTTTCAAAACATTTTCAAAACACACACACACACACCATTTCAAATAATTGAAAATCAAGGCAAGTGATCTAAACAAGTAAATAAGAGCCCATGGATAACCATGGATGAAAAGGGTGTTAATACCTTCCCTTTTCATAATCTACCCCCGAACCCACGAAACATCTCAAAAGGTTTTTCTTGTGCTTTTTAGCCTTTCTTTTAGGATAAAATAAAAAGTCGGTGGCGACTCTTGCTAAACCGAACAAGTGCGAATACAAACACAAAACCTCAAGTCAGTTCTCCCACCGTATCACAGGGTACATGGGCAGTTTTCAGGAATTTTACTAAAGCTTTTGCATGCGCTTCGGAACATAGTAGTAATGCCAACATGGAAATTTTAGAGGGAGTTTTCCCCAATTGTTCAACTACATCGTAGTCGCTTCTTTTTATGATCTTTAGAATTTCCTCCATCTCTTTCTGGGAGGTCTCCGGGATAGCCAATGACTGAGCCTTCGTCCAGACAGGCTCAATCAGAATACTTTTTCCTCGAGTTTTGGTTAACTCAGCAGCAGGAATATCGGTAGGAATGATAACAGGGGTTATAACAGCTTTGTCAGTTGGAGTATTGGTGGAGATGATTGTAGGACCGGGAATAACCTTTGGAGGGGTAACAACAACAAGAATGATTATGGGTCCAGAAACAGCCTTTGGGGGAGCAATTTCTGGAGAGAATATTCAACCACTTCGATTAATCTTACTAGTCCCTATAATATCACTGACATCGGAATCCACTTTCTCAGAACTTGAATCTTCGGCATCTTACTGATCTTGCTTAATACCGTGGTAGTAGACATCCCCCCCATAATTCCGTGGTACAGTTTTGTCTGACGCATACGGGACTCGTCCAGGCATTGTAATTATCAAAGAAGTTGCTTTCGGAACTGATGTAATTCTAACGGGTCTTTTGGTGGAGACCCTGGAAGAATTGGCGGAAATGATAATGATAGAAACATCTTCAAAAGGAACAGGTGGAACGGAAGTCTTTTTAAACAAGATTTCTTTGTTATCTATTAGGCACTGAACGCCTGCTTTCAACAAAGGAAAATTAGTTGGTGAGGAAAAACAGAAGTGACAACCTTCATCATAGCCTGGGAACACACCGACATTCAACAAGTTCACTTTAATACTCAGGAGTAGGGTCATAAGTTCATCAACTAATGTAACAAACATTTCTTCTTCAATGGCATTGGTATTATGGCCATGTTTGGGCATAGGGGAAGAAATGACATTTGGCTTTTCAAGCGCATCGAACTCAATTTATTTTGCTTCAATGAGGTCTTGTATTTTTTTCTTTAGAGCCCAATAGTTATTAGTATCGTGACCATGTCTTTCAGAGTGATATGCGCAACGGGAATTGGGATGATAGTGAGGAGATGTTGTGTTAGGGTTTTTCGGAGCTTCTTTCAAGGTCACCAAATTGGATCTTAGTAGATGAGGTAATACCTGAGATAGGGTCATGTTAATTCTGGTGAATTTCTTGACTGGTCTTTCCATACTCGGTTGGTTGTTTCTTTGCTGATCAGGCGCAGGCTTAGGAATCATAACAGCCCCCACATTGGACGGCGTTCGGCCCTATCTTGATTTTTCTGATGATAAACGACAGCCATTTCTTTCTTTCCGATAAATGGCCTCCTTATAGCAGCAGAGGATGTCTCTTTCTGAATCTTTCCACTCCTTATCGCGACTTCTACCCTTTCTCCGGTCAATATCAGTTAAGTAAAACCCGCCAACAAACTCCCAATTAGGTGATAGAAGAAGGGACCAGACAAAGTGCCCAAAAACATGTCCACTAATTCTCTTTCAGATAGGGGAGGTTGAACTCTTCCATCCAAGTTCTCCATTATTGCGCATAGTCCTTGAAACCTTCATTGGAAACCATGGCCATACTCTGGAGTTGAGTACGGGTAGACGCAATATTAGCATTGTATTGGTATTGTTTATAGAAGGTTGCAGCGAGATCTTCCCAATTGTGAACGTTGGCTCTTTCTAGTTGGTAAAACCAGTCAAGTTGAGTTCCGGACAGACTGTCTTGGAAGAAGTGTACCCATAAGTCTTTATCAGCGGTATGGGGTTGGATTTTCCTCACATATGACCGGAGATGCATTTTAGAGCATGAAACTTCGTCATATTTGGCGAACATAGGTGCTTTGAATTTCGGAGGAATAACAACCCCCGACACTAAACCCAATTCCTCAAAGTATAAGCCAGGAACTTTTTAGATTTCCATCGCACTGAACCACTCTTCGAGACGTTTATACTTGTCATCAGCTGGAGGGTATTGTTCTCCAGAATAGTCTTCTTCTTCCTCTTCCTCTTCCGATTCTAACGGGACAACTGTTTCCTTGCCTTTCCCATCTTGATTGTCTCTTTCACCGGATGTTGTTGCAAAGTTTAAGGTCCTTCTTGTCTGCTCATGAAATCTTCTTCCCATGTTTAGGACTCCGGTTACCTTCTTTGTCTTCTTTTTCCTCTCTTCAGCCAACAAAGTCTTCAATTCTTCTTGTCCCTTGGCTAGGGTCAAGAGCAACTGTTGAAACTGTGTATTCTGAGCTTGGAGGTCCTTCACTGTTTGCTCAAGATCCATCTTACTGAAATAAATAGTATAAAGATGAAGAGACTTGTTGCAATAAACCTTCTTATGTTATGATGAATGGTAAATGCATATGCAATGTTTTCAAGGATTTTAAGATTCAAATTTGTTTTAGACAAAAAGGAAACACACGTTATATTAATAGATTAAAGCTTGAGTACATCAATGCCTTCTTGGGAAAAATAATACAAAAACCTCTAAGATTAAAAGGTAGTACACATTATCTTTGGTGCAATGTAGGCATTCAGAGTCTGCTCCTCATGAAGTAGCCTAGTAAGTTCCAAAACCTTCTTCTCGCTTGCGTAGAATTGAGCTTCGAAAGTATCTCGCTCTCCCTTGAGTTGTATCCAATATCTTTGTAGGTCTTCAAGAGAGGTAGGCATGTCAGGATGTAGGATAGTGTATGGAACATCTCCCTCCATGACAGGCTCAATGATTACCGGGAGAATGGAGGGGTAAGGCATCATAAGACTCTGAGCATGAGTTCGTACCCATTTGAGGTAAGGCTCAAGAGGGATGAAATTCTTGTTCCCCAAAGTATTTCTATCCACCTTGTTTAACATCCTCCAAGCACAGATAAATCTCTGGCGAATACCTTGATCGTCATTGTCGTAGTCAAATACCAAACCTTGAATCAACATCTCATGTGGGCCATCCCTTCGGGTATAACCAAACTGTCTTAAGGCTAAACAGGGTTTGTAGGTGATTCCTCCCCTAATTCCAAGTAAAGGGACATTAGGTAATTCTCCATAACGATCGGCAATGATAACATTATCTTTGGATCGGAAGCACCAATGAATGTCTGAATGTTTGAGTGTCATCAACCTTGGTGACCACCTTGAACCTTTCTAATTCTTTAATACAAATTGGGGAAGATGAGAAATAAACCATCTTTCCAAGAGAGGAGTGCAACACATAAGGACACCTCTTTTCCTCATTGTGTGAATGTGAAAAGAGTGCAGGATATCCCCTAGTAATGTAGGCACTGGGTTGCGTGATATGAAGATTTTGAAGGCGTTCACGTCTATGAGTTGGTCAGTATTTGGGAATAAAACCATCCCATAGATAAGAAGATCCATAATTTCCTCAAAGGTTTGCAAATCCAAGGAATTCCAACAGCTTTGAGGGTTAGAATCCAAGGAATTTCCTCAAAACGCGCGTTTCAGTGCACTAATCCACTTGGGAAAGTAGGATAATCATGTTTAGAACCAAAACATGTGCGAATTTGAGGGTTAGGAGTTGTAACATGAAATTCAAATTTCGACTTGCGATGAAACTTCAATTCCAAGTTACCACTTTTAAAACAATGGCATTCTCAGCTCAAGGGGTCTAAAGACATGGTTCTTGATGCTTTAGAAAGATGAGATTACAAGCTTTGCAATGGGAAAAGAATGGAATCAAATGGACGTTTGAGATGAAATTTGCAATGAGTCAAAGTTGGGAAAAAGAGGTTGACTTTCCATACTTAGAAATATTTCAAGTTTTTCTTCAAAAGTGACATATAATGTTTTGCATCCAAACATGGCCTTCCTCTTGGAATTTGCTCTTGACCAAAAAAATGGCATGAAATAGACCTCTTGAACGACATTTTGAAACTTGAACTATTCAAAATCTCCAAAAATTGAGAGAGTTATGAATTGTTGAAGTTGGCAAAAAATCATGGAATGACCTATAATCGTTTGTACCCTTAAGGCATCCTCCATCCATTTTCTAACTTTGCACATAAAAGAAGGAATAAAGTTCACATCCTCAAGATCATTGTGGAAAAAGAGTGGGCTCAAGGTGATAAAAATCAACCAAGTTATGATCATTTGAAGTCACACATGGGAAGTTTGGGGGTTTACCTGGAGGACTTGTAATCTTTCTTCATTATCAAGTTTCTTCCACATGAAAACTCCTTGAAAATTTTGAAGTGATTTGTTAATAACCTTTCGAAGAGAAGGATGTTTTTGGAATCAGTCAAAAACACCAAAATATGAGCAAGATATACTTTTAAGTTCAAAACCCTAGCTCCTAGATCAAGAAAATGCTTTGAGGAACTTTGACAATTTTAAACAACCTTCTTGTACCAACACTTTTTCTTTGTAGATAGAAGTTATTGAGGATGATAATGAGAACTCATAGAAACCAAAACCACTTCCATATCTTGAGAATTGAGAGAAATATGCACCTGTGACCAATGGGAACAATGCCTTGTCCCACCATGACAACTTCTTCAATCAACCCCTTGTGCTTTTGAATCAATCTTGATAACTTTGACATGTGGTGAACCAAAATAAACCTTGCCATGCCATTTCTTCCAAAATAACTTAAATGGTGAGGTTTGAATTTCTTCAAGCTTTATTGACTAGGGCTTGGAAATAACTCATGAACCCATGGATCAACTTGCTAAGACACATTGCCTTTACCTACATTATTGACAAGTAAGACAAACCAACATTGCATTTTATTAATTAAAAGGAATGTAAAAAAAACATGCTTGATCACAAAAGAAAAACAAGTCAAGGTGCTTGGTGATTCCTCAAAGAGCAAAGCTAAAGATGAGGAGGAGAACCAAAAGCCCTAATATAATCTTGTTGTTATTGAATCAATATGATATGATGAAAGGATCTTAGGGGGGGAAATTGGGGTACAACACCTACCCAGGCTCATTCTTTCATATTTTCAAATGCAGCTTTACACTGGATCATCATGAAGAAGCCCTACCCAGGCTCCTTCTCATAAATTTCCAGATGAATTTTCACACGGACTCATTATGAAACAGCCCTACCCAGGCTCCTTCTCTCATATTTTCAAATGCAGCTTTACACGGGCTCATCATGAAGCAGCCCTACCCAGGTTCCTTCTCATTACTTTCAGATGCAGTTTCACACTGACTCATCCTGAAGCCACCCTACCCAGGTTCCTTCTCATAATTTCCAGATGAGGTTTTACCTGGACTCATCACGAAGCAGCTCTACACAGCTCCATTCCAACACGTCATTCAGAATTAAATTGACCAAAGATTTATTCTGATACTTCTCCCAGTTACAGTCAAGCATAGACTCATTCTTATATGTCTGTCAACAATCACCTTTGGATGGCATCTATAAGCCCATCTCCAATAATTCTCCATCATCTCTCCAAATGGCATCTTTAAGCCCATTCCCTACATAATCAACTAACATAGGGTTGAGTGCAAGTTTCTGGGCACTCTAGTGTCCAATCATCTTTTACCTTCAAGTCATGAATGGAGGACTCGCCAATCAAATTCTTCAGGTTTAAGAAGATTGAACAGGGGCATCTGTTGTACCCCAAAATTTTCCCTCTCTTTTCTCAAGACGTTTTCTCACAAGGATTTTGAAAAGTTCAAGTTTGCACAAGTACAATTGGATTTTTGGGCTTTCAAGCATCAAATCAAAGAAGAGCAAGCTTGCTCCGATTTCCCAAGCTTCGACTGGACTTTGGCCTCCTTCAAGCTTGCTTCGATTTCCCAAGCTTCGACTGGACTTTGGCTTCCTTCAAGATTTCTTCGATTTCCCAAGCTTCGACTGGAATTTGGCTTCCTTCAAGCTTGCTTCGATTTCACAAAGCTTAAATTGGGCTTTGGATTCCTTCATGCTGGCTTCATGCTTGCTTCGATTCACAAGGCAAGGGCTTCCCTCATGATAGCATCCACAAGGAAATGACTTCCTCCATGCTTGCTTCGATTCACAAGGCAAGGGCTTTCCTCATGCTAGCATCCACAAGGAAATGGCTTCCTCCATGCTTGGTTCATGCTTGTTTCAATCCACAGGGCAAGGGCTTCCTTCATGCTAGCATCCATATGGCAAGGGCTTCCCTCATGCTAGCATCCATAAGGCAATGGATTCCTTCACGCTTGCTTCGATTCCACCTTTAAACCATTCAATACACATAGTTTCTACACTATGACACACAATTGGTGGATTCGAAGATCATACAAAAGGCCTACTCAAAGAACATTAATTTGGTGGATTCGAAGAACCTACAATATGGTTCATTTGAAGGACATACAATATGGTCCATTCGAAGAACATTCAATTAGTTCATTCGAAGGACATATAATGTGTCCATTCGAAGAACACACAATTACTGGAAACAAGTATTGTTTTATCTTTTGTTGAGTTTGGTCGAAGGCTATTGAACAAAGTCCTATATGCCGCCAAGCCCAAGTCTGATGTACTGCTATGAAACAGTCCTGCACCAAGCTGCCACAACACTCCAAAACTGCTGCAAAGTAGTCCTTCTATGTTGCTCCTAATTTGCACCAAACTAGCATATGAGAGCTGCACCTCGAAAGCTATGAAAATAGCATACCCAAATTGTTCAAATTTCATTGGTCCCCCCCCCCCCCCCACACGAATCTGATCCAAACTTCATCTATAAATAAGATGTTTCACAACACATCTAAGGGTGGCTTTTTATTGGCTGGGGAGAGATTTGTTGGCAAGGCAAAGAAAGGAGAGAACATTTGAATCATTCTTAAACCCAGAACCAAAAAACACAACAACTTTGTTTCTTTCTTTCGAATCCAGAACCAAAGAAACACAACACTTCTTTTCTTTCATTCGAATCCATAACCAAAGAAACACAACAGTTCTTTTCTTTCTTTCGAATCCAGAACCAAAGAAACACAATACCCCTATTCTTTGCTTTTGAATTCAAGGATATCTAGGGAAATAACTCAAAATTCAAAACACCAACTCCAAATTAAAGGTAAGTCTTCCTGACTTTAAACCTTTTCGTTTCAAGCATCATTGATAACTTTTTGTTTGTTTTTGTTTCTATCCTTTTGTTTGTTTTCCTTTATTGTCAAGAACTAACCTGTATAGACCATAAATCAATGTTTGAGTAAAAAATAACAGCATGGTTCAACACAAATCCTTAGGCTTCGAACACACTGCTTCATAGTCCCAAGCGAAAGGAAAAGAGGTTGTGTGAATCTAAATATGCAGGCTTTGATACATACTGCTTCATAGTCCCAAATGAAAGAAAACAAAAAAGGTGTGAGTCGAAGGGTGTATGCTTAGATACACGCTGACTTGCAGACCCAAACAAAAGAAAACAAAAGGGGTGCATGTGGACCGAAGGACACATGCTTCGACCTTGCTGCGGGAATTGAAAGGCTTGTTCTTTCTCTTTTTCTTTGCACTATTTTTTTGTCTTTATATTTTCTATATATTTTCTTTCATTGCTATTAAATATGGTTGTAATAATTAGGACTTTTATTGCTTTCCACCCCCCATTTGTACATTTGTATCCCTCATCCCCTAACGATGTAATAGCGTAGGACATTTATTTTTCCGCAATTTACCGCTTTTATATAAAATGCTAGTAATTAGGATGTGTATGGCAAGATTTAAAATAAACAATTAGAAAACCCTAATTTCAAAGACAAAAATGCATGCAATTAAATACACTATTCACACACGTGCACCTCTAGGGTAATCTCACTTGTTGCTTCGGAAAATAGTCATGTCCCTCGAATATGAACATTTTAGAAAAGACCCACGATAAAAATATCGTAGTCCCTTGATGTCCCTCGATGTTGCCTCCGGTAAACGATCTAGTCCCTTATGAAAATTGCTAAAACGTCTCATAAGTTACCTTCTATGACTATACGATTGACCCACGCCCATCCCTTCACATCCACCGATGGGGCTTCTTAGCAATCAATGGTAAGATAACAACATCTAAATGAAGAGGAAAAGAACAAAGACCTTTTGAGTAGGTAGGATGCTCGTAGTTGCATGCTCACAAACTAAAACCATTTCCACACTTACACTTTTAAAACATCTTTCAAAAACAAACATCTCTTTGAACTATTTTCAAAACCAACACTTTGTACGCATTCTTATAGAGACGAGAATCATTACAAAGTTAGCCGCAACAAAGGCATTTTGAAAAATATTTTCAAACTTACACCTATCATAAAACACATCTTCAAACAAAGCATTTTTTAACTACGGATGAAAAGGGTGCTAACACCTTCCCTTTTTCATAACCTACCCCCCGAACTCAAGAAAATATCTCAAAGGTATTTCCTATTCTTTTCACCCTTTCCTTTATTGGATAAAAGAAAAGTCGGCAGAGACTCTTGCTATCTGCAACAATTGCGATCAAACGCAAAACAACCAAGTCAGTTCTCCCTCCGCATTACAGTGTGCAACTAAAAAGTATGACTATGGTCTCGAATGAAGGGTTTAAAGAGTATGCCCAGAAATGGAGGGATATAGTTGGGAGAGTGCAACCTCCTTTGTCTGATAGGGAGCTGGTTGATATGTTCATGGGCACTTTGACAGGGCCTTTATTTAATCATCTGATCGGAAGTTCTTCATCTGGTTTTATCAAATTGATACTAATAGGTGAACATGTCGAAGGGGGTATCAGAAGTGAAAAGATTCAAGTGGCCGCGTCTTCAAGCACTGTAAATAAGATGTTCAACAGTAAAAAGGAAACCAATGTTGTTTATGGCCAGAAGGGTTGTACTAGAAGTGATCACAATCAATATGTAAGAGTTGTGTTAATTTCTAATCTGGCGCATGTACAACAACAACAAAACAATCAGCGTATGTCAGACGCACCGAGAAGACAATTTACAAGGATCAGCATGCCACTGTCTCAGGCATTGTAACATATTTTAAAAGAAGATCTGATAACATTAAGGGACCCTCCTCAAAATCCCAACACCTCCTCTCTTTGCTATAATCCAAATGTGAAATGTGCCTACTATTCCAATAGCCCCAAGCACGACACCAAAAGTTGTTGGGCCTTGAAGAACAAAATACAGGACATGATTGACAATAAAGAGATTCAGTTTGACCCTCCAGAGACTCCCAATATGATTACTACACCTATTCCTAAGCACGTCAAGGGTGTTAATGCTATTGATGACATGTTTGCTATAGAGGATGTTGATGTTGACTACGACCTAAACAATTGGATCTTTCCTACCATCGGCAACAGGCTCAACAACTGGAAGACTGAAGACCTTATCTCCATCTCCTTTAGTCAGGAGTAACTGCTATTTTCTGTTTCTTTCAAAGTTTTGGTTATGTAATTTTTAAACAATGACTTTAAGCCTTGCGCCTTACCCGAGGCACAACGGTTCATTTGCTAAGGTTTGTCATTTCATTTGCATATTTTCATTCAATAAATCATTCGATGTTTGCATTCAAATTTTGAGCTCTTTGTCTTTCTTTTATTTTTATCACTTTCAAATAAAAATGTGTTCTTACACACACCCACACAATAAATTACAGATCCTCATCCACTCTGGATCCTGTTGATAACGATTCTGCTATTGCCACTTATGACTTTGAAAATCCGATATACCAAGCCGAGGACGAAGGTGAGAAAGATTATGAAATATTTGAAGAACTTTCTATAATGCTAGTGCAAGAGGAAAAATCTATACAACCAAACGAAGAGCCAATCGAGGTTGTGAACTTGGGTACTGAAGATGGCAAGAAATAAGTCAAGATAAGTGCCAACCTAGAAGACAGTGTTAAGAACAAATTAATCTAGATGTTGCGTGAATCTATTGAGATATTTGCTTGGTCATACGAAGACATGCCATGGCTTGATACTGATATTATAGTTTACGGTCTACCGATGAAAGAAGGTTGTTCTCCAATAAAGCAGAAAGTTTGTCATATGCGTCCTGAGATGTCTGAAAAGATCAAAGATGAGGTTATGAAGCAGTTCAACGCATGTTTCTTGGCTGTTACATCTTACCCTTAGTGGGTTACAAATGTGGTTCCAGTACTGAAGAAGGATGTCAAGGTGCATATGTATGTAGACTACAGGGATCTGAACAGTGCAAGCCCTAAGGATGACTTTTTGCTTCCACATATTGATGTTCTGGTCGATAACACCGCTCAACATAAAGTTTTCTCCTTCATGGACAGTTTCTCGGGTTATAATCAGATAAAGATAGCACCTGAAGACATGGAGAAAACTACCTTTGTCACACAATGGGGCATTTTGTGTTACAAGGTTATGCCTTTCAGATTGAAGAATGCCGACGCGGTATATCAGCATGCCTTGGTAGCTTTATTCCATGACATGATCCATCACAAGATAGAGGTCTACGTCGACGACATGATAGCCAGATCTGAAACTGAAGAAGAACACCTCGACCACCTACACAAACTATTTGAGAGATTAAAGAAGTTCAAGTGAGATTGAATCCAAACAAGTGTACCTTTGGGGTAAGATCCGGTAAACTCCTAGGTTTTCTCATCAGTGGTAAAGGTATTGAGGTTGATCCCACCAAGGTTAAAGCCATTCAAGAAATGACAGCTCCCCGTACTAAGAAGGAAGTTAGAGGTTTCCTAGGAAGATTAAACTATATTTCCAGATTTATTTCTCATTTTACCGCTACTTGTGAGCCGATCTTGAAGTTGTTGAAGAAAGATCAGGTAGTAAAGTGGAACGATGATTTCCAGATAGCCTTTGACAGAATCAAGGAGTACCTCTAAAAACCTATGATTTTGATGCCACCAGTTAAAGGAAGATCTCTGATCATGTACCTCACAGTGTTAGAGAACTCAATGGGGTGTGTATTGGGGAAGCATAACGAGTCTGGTCGAAAAGAGCATGCAATATACTGCCTTAGAAAAAAGTTTACCTACTGTGAAACAAGATACTCATTTCTGGAGAAAACTTGTTGCGCTTTGGCATGGGATACCCGCCGACTAAGACATTATATGTTGACCCATACTGCTTTGTTGATCTCTAAAATGGATCCCATTAAATACATATTTGAGAAGCCCGCTCTCCCCGGAACAACAACCAGATGGAAAATAGTCTTGACAGAATATGACATTCAATACACCACTCAGAAGTCTATCAAAGGAATTGTACTAGAAGATCATTTGTCTCACTAAGTCGTAGATGACTATCATTATATGAATTTTGAGTTCCCGGATGAGAATATTATGCTAGTTACAGATTGTGAACAACCTGGATCGTATGAAGGACCTGAGCCAGGATCCCGATAGGCTATGGTTTTCGATAGAGCTTCTAACGCTCTCCGTAATAGAATTGGTGATGTGATTATTTCCCCTGAGGGTTGCCATACGCCCTTCATCGCCAGGCTTTGCTTTGATTATACCAACAACATGGTTGAATATGAAGCGTGCATCACGGGTATCAAAGCTTCTATTGACATGAGAATCAGGTTCTTATATGTGTATGGGGATGCAGCCTTAGTCGTCACCCAGATTAAGGGAGAATTGGATACGAAGCACCTGAATCTCATTCCTTATCGGGAGCATGTGTTAACATTAATTTCGTACTTCGAGGAAATCACTTTTGAGCATATCCCACGAGAAGAGAATCAACTGGTAGACACATTGGTAACCATGTAATCTATATTTAAAGTCAGATGGGACAATGAAGCTCCTCGAATCACTATTGAAAAGTTAAATGAACCAGCATACTGCTATGAAGTTGATACTGATGGAGCAGAAGAAAAGCCATGGTTTCGCGAAGTAAAAAGATACCTCGAGGCTCAAGAGTACCCCGAAGGGGAATCTATCAATTTCAAGAAATTTCTATGGAGGTTTTCTGCTAAGTTCTTCCTGAACAACAAAATTTTATACAAGTGCAACCATGATTCGACTCTGCTTCATTGTGTAGACAAGAAGGAAGTGAAGAAGATGTGCACAAAGGAATCTTTGGTACTCATTCCAGTGGGCATAATATGACTAAGAATATTCTAAGAGAGGGTTATTATTGGTTGACTATGGAAACTGATTTCCATCATCACTTAAGAACTTGTCATAAATGTCAGATCTATGCTGACAAAGTACATGTGTCTCCAGTTCCTCTGAATGTCTTGATTTCTCCTTGGCCATTTGAAATGTGGGGAATTGACATGATTGGAGAGATTAAGCCTAATGCCTTTAATAGGCATCGCTTCATCCTCGTCGCCATTGATTACTTCACCAAGTGGTCGAAGCAGCCTCATTTGCCTCCGTTACCAAGGATGTTGTCGCCCGGTTCATTAAGTATAATATTATTTGTCGGTATGGCATCCCCGAAAGGATTATCACAGACAATGGTATAAATCTTAACAATACTATGATCATGGAACTCTATACGCAATTTAGGATTAAGCACCATAATTATTCTCAGTATTGACCAAATATGAATGGCGCAGTGGAAGCCGCCAATAAGAATATTAAGAAGATTATACAGACGATGACGGTGACATATAAATACTGGCATGAGATATTACCATTTGCTCTTCATGGATATCGGACTTCAGTATGTACATCAACTGGGGAAACCCCGTTCTCTCTAGTCTACGGTATGGAGGTTGTCCTACCAGTCGAAGATCAGATACCTTCTTTAAGGATTATGAAAGACGCAGATTTAGACGAAGACGGGTAGATTCAGACTAGGTTGGACCAGCTAAATATGATTTACGAGAAGACGCTTACGGCTTTTTGTCATGGTCAAATGTATCAAAAGCATATGATTAAAGCATTCAACAAGAAGGTCAAGCATTGGGTATATCAGGTTGGTGACTTGGTAATAAAGTGAATCATCTTACGACAAGGTGATTCCAAGGGCAAATGGACCCCCACCCACGAAGAGCCATTTGTAAGCAAGAAAACATTTTCTAGTGATGCTATGATGCTTACTACCATGGGCGGTGAAGGCCTTTCCACACCATGTGATCGCGGACATAGTAAAAAAAATACTAGGCATGAAAGAGACCTGCTAGGTTGACTGGCCTAAGAAAAAATAAGGGCATCCCGGTGAACCAAAAGGGTTCGGGGAAAAATTAGGGATATACATATAAAGACTATACACCCGGCAAGTCGAAAACCTGAAAAGGAGGCTTGGGCAAAAAAGGGTATCCCGGTGGACTGAAAACTCGAAAGGGACGTCCAGGAAAAAGTAGGGCTTAAAGCGTACGGCTATGTCCCGTTGGATCATCTGTTTATAGAAAGCTCAATTATTAATTTCAAGTTAAAACGGTATAGATTAATTCAATCAACTTTTTTCGACAGGGAGGGATGTGATGCTTGAAGAAATAAAGGCAATAGCAGAGTTGAAACTCAATGATATTGTTTACACATAGATATATGTTTTGTTTTTAATTTGTACTCTTTTCATTTCACGACGATTTCCTCCTACTAGGATCTCTGTTTCCTTGTACAAACCCGCCTGTTTATAGGAAAACTTTCAATACAAGACAATTTCAAAATTCAAATTTGTTTTACTTTTTCTGTTTTGTTTGCAAAAACGTCCAATGACTAAATTGAATGAACATATGCATATGAATATGATTACTGTTAACAAATATATGCATAACAACAGGAATCAACATTTACTAAAAAACTCTATGAATTGGGATAATGTTCAAGTCATCCACAAATCCCCACATAACAACCTCCATGGGATTATCCCCATAGGGTTACCTTCACAGGCTTATCCCAGATGAAGATACATTTTCCCCGCAAGTCTAAAATGCCTTCAAGACAGAAATTGGGGCATCTTCCAGTTATTAACATGACCATACTCCCCAACACACCCCCTTAGCGGATAAAAGGAGTTTGATCATTTTCTTCAGCATATAGTGGAAACTTCCTCTGCACAGCCTACGAAATTCCAATCCCCATCAGAGTTTTCTTTCTCAACATAGTCCACAAGAATTTATTTCCCTAGATGAGTTTATTTATTCAACACTATAAGATCCCCTGCGGAAATCTCTTCTCCAGCAAGGTCTACTTTTCCAGCAGGGCTTAATTCCCGAACATAATTTAATTTCCTAAGCAGAGTTCATCTCTCTGATTACTGCAATTCCCCAGCAAACTCTCTTCTCCAGCAAAATGTAGTCAAGGCTACTATCCCTAGAAAGTTGCTACGGAATCTAAAATCGCGCTTGATGTCATTCAACTTTCTCTTACCCATAAGAGTTAGTATCCATATTTGAAACTCGATCATATGACACCTTTGAAGATTATCCATCTTTGTCATCCCCAGTCAGGGTATATAAGAACTAAAATTCCCCAATAGAGCGATGAACGACCAATGTTCTTGAACTCTTCTATCCTCAAGCAGAAGTCAAACATTCCCAGCGGAGTATCCTCGAACAGAAAGCAGGAATCCCCAGCGGAGACATTCTAAACAAGATTAAAGATTCATATCCTTCATACCTAGCAGCAATCAGGGATTTATTTTCCCCAACAAAGATTTTATACGAAGCTACCGATGCGCCTCAACGACATCTTACATCCATACATCATTTACAAAAATCATAGCATATGCATACGAAACACATACATCACTCTCATTTACTTTGAGAACATCATCACGCAATACATTACATACATCATGACATTCCATAAAGATTAAATTTTTCTTTTGAGCTAAAGTCTACAAATAGACGAATATCATCAACAATTCCAAAATAGGTCACAGATTAAATCCCGAAACAATTTGGGGCAACAATCCATATGACAAGGTCCAAGATTAATTCCAGGAACAGGACGGGCCAACTATCTGTACGACCAGGCGGTATGAATTCCCGAAACAGGACGGGTTCTCCGATAAAAAGCAGGTCCTAGATTAACTCCTCAAACAGGACGAGGAAACTATCTATATGACCGTGCAAATATTAACTCCCAGAACAGGACGAGGAAACTATTTATGTAACTAGGTGGTATGAATTCCCGAAACAGGACAAGTTTACCAACAAAACAGACTGTAGATCAATTCCCGAAACAAGACGGGGAAACTATCTACATGAAAAGCATTTCCCTCAGAGACTGAATTCTGACAAGCACTTCCCTCAAAGACTAAATTTGACAAGCATCTACTTAAGCACCTTCCCCAGAGGTTCTTTGTGGAAAACATTATTCAGATACAGTCGAAGTGTGGACTTTTCGGATACTTCTATCAACAGTTACCTTGGATGGCATTTATAAGCCTATCTCCGACGACACTCTATCAACTCTTCGAGTGGAATCTATAAGCCCATTCAATCAATATTATCAACCAATAGAATTACCTTCTGCATAGGAGAGTGCAAATTTCTGAGAACTTAGGTGTTCAATCCTCTTCCACCTTCAGATCATGAATGGCCGACATGCCCGTCAAAATCCTCAAGTTTAAGAAGATTGAACAGGAGCAGCTGTTGTAACCCAAAATTTACCCTCCCATTTTCTTCAAGATATTCTCATAGGGTTTTCATTTGCTCAATGTTCCTCAAGAATTGATCAGACAAATTCTCCTCCTAAGTGATTGACCTACAACTGGGGTTTTGTGTTTCTCAAGGAAGATTGAGTTTCTAAGGCCTCAAGTGGATTTCATGGTCTCTTATATGTCTCCAAAAATTCCCATGCCAAGTTTCAAGCCTTGTATTACAATATTACTCAATCAATGGCTCAAATGACTGAAAATCAACTATATTGGACAAAAAGTCAATAGTGGTCAACATACAGTCAAACTTCAAGATTTTTTGGTCAACGTCAAGATTTTGAAGTCACATTCATCATTTGATCAAGGTTGATCATGATTCATCAAGAAGAACTCCCAATTCATCAAAAGTCAAAAAGTTGCCCAATTAGGATTTTCTTAAGGAGAAGTCAACTGAACTTTGACCAAGCATAACTTTCACATGTGCTTCATCAGATTCTCCTTAACCAAAGCTCTCTAAGCTCAAGTCTAAAAAATACTTCATATGAGAGATATGAGCCAATACATTATAGGTCATTTCAAAAGTCAACAAAAAGACACTTTTTGTCAAGGCAACTTACATCAAGATAAGGTCTTCAAATGAAAAAATGATAAAAATAGGGATTGTAGAGGACATCTTGAGCTTTCCAAAAAGTCAAAGATCACCTTCAAATGACAAATATTGAGAGAGTTATAACCAGTGCAAGTTGGGAAATTTTGAGCAAATGCATGAAGTTCAAATTGAGAAAACTTGAATTTTTGGGCTATTGGGTTATTACTTCAAAGACCAAATGTGTTCTATACTTCGTATACACCTCAAGACTTGTTCATACACCCCCATTTGGTTTATTATATTTTATTTTTGATTTTTATTCATTTAGAGGTCAAAATAAAATAAAATAAGACAAAGCTTATTACAAGAGTCCAAGCCCATAATATGTTGACCTAATTCCATGCTATATATTCTTCCTCATTCAGACAAACAAGACACAAAAACCTTGTGCTAAAAACCACTTCCAAAAAATCACAAAATTATTTATCTAGGGAAAGCTTCAAACCCTAGCTTGTAGCCATCTTCCAAGCATTATTGCATCCCAAATCGATTCCTGAAGAGGTATAGAGTAATAATGGATCCAACACAGTGGTGTAAACCCTCCAGAACCTGCACACATACATGGCCGATTCACTTTTTTTTACAAAATTCATATTTTAGTTTCCTTCATGTTTCATTGCACATTAATTGTATCAATATGTTTCAGAGGTATGTTAGTGCAGGGAAAATAGATCGCATGGCCTTCATGCTAATCAAATCGTGAGATGCCATAACCATACCCATCCATGAAAATTTCTTTGTAGCTCTTAAACTAGCATGATTCATCCCCATATAACCATCCCATTGAATTCGTAGGGTTGGATTTAGGGGGATATGGTATCTTTGATTTCCTAACTATGTCTATTTTGTAGATTTAAAGAAGATGGTCACTGGAGAAGATGACCGGAGCTAGGGCTCCGACGCATCTCCGGTCCAGTTCATTATGTTTACTATTTAATTATTTGTTTGTATTTCAAATAATGGATGTATCACCACACCAGTGGTTAAAACGCACGCGTTAAGGCATTAGTCTATCAAGGCGTGTGTTCGATCCATGCCTTTTGCTATTTTTCCATAATTTCTGATTTTTTTTGCAGGATTGTATACAAAGTGCATTGATTTCCATTCTAAAACACAGGTGCGCGCCTGGCTTGGTGGTGAAAGTGTTGGTTGAAAGGGTTGAGGGCGTGGGTTCAACACCCAACCCTGATAATTATTTTTTAAAATCCTTGGTTTCTTATCACTATTACCTTGCAAACCCTAAATTCATCAAAACAAAACCTTTTTTTCATAAACCATAATTACTTTTTAGGTTTTTATTTAATCAAAAAAATTAGATTTTTTAGGTTTTAATTTAATTAATCATTTCTTTTCTTTTTAATTAATTAAATTCAATTTATGTTTTTAGGTTAATCATCAAAACTTTTTTTTTTATCAAAAATCGCCAAGACAATTTCAAATTCCTTTTTTCTCAGTCTTACAATTAATGCAGATTTATTTTCTTACATTTTTACGATTATTGTAACTGCTCACAGTTTGTAATAGTAATTAGGGTTTTATTTTTCGCATTTTATTACCTATGTACCTCTCCCAAAGCCATGTAATAGCCTAGGGTTTTATTTCCGCATTAGGTTTCCTTACATTTACTGCTTTCCTATTTTACTATATTATTGTTAGTAATTAGATCATGTATGTCAAGATAAAAATAAAACGATAGCAAACCCCAATTTCAAAGATAAGAATAACTAAACAGAAATCACTTTACACACATGCACCTCTAGGTTAATCTACCTTGTTGCCTCGAAAAAAATTGTCATGTCCCTCGAACGTGGAGGCACTTTAGCATAGTCCCTCGAAAACAAAGATCATAGTCCCTCAATGACCCTTTCGATGCTTCCTTTGGTAAATGATCTAGTCCTCTAAATGATAATTGCTAAAGCGTCCCTACCAGTTTCCTTTTATGACTGTATGATGACCCACACCCGTCCATTCACATCCAACGATAGGGCTTCCTACTAACTAATGGTGGGATAGTACTATCTAAAGGAGGAGGAAATTACAAGAAATACTTTGAGTAGGTAGACTGCTGTTAATCGCTTGCTCACAAAAATTTCAAAACAAAAACATATTTCACAAACACTTTTCAAAAATATTTCAAACAAACATTTTGTGTGCGTTCTCGAGGGAAGATACAAGAATCATTACAAAGTTCACCTTTTCAAAATATTTTCAAACACACAACACAAAGAAATTTTCCAAACATAGTGAGCTAGCGATTAAGAGACTGTAGATAACTACAGATGAAAAGGGTGTTAACACCTTCCCTTTTCATAATCTACCCCCTAACTAAAAAATCTCGAAGGTCTTTCCTGTTCTTTCCACCATTTCCTTATTGGATAAAATAAAATTCGACGGTGACTCTTGTTATCCGCAACATTTGCGAATAAAGCGCAAAACAGAGTCAGTTTTCTCACTGTATGAAAAAACTGACGACTCTGCTGGGGACAACTTAAAAGAGGGGTTACCTTTAGAGTTTAATCACTTTATTTGCTTTGTTTGATTTTCTTGCTTTATCTTTTAAGGGTTGCTTGGGTTTACTTTTCTTGCAAAGATCCTATACCCATATCTGGGGGTACCCTTAGATAAGTAGCTATATATCATGGAAATTGTACTGCGTAGATCGATATGGTTGAAGTGATGGCTACATTAGTGCGACGCTTTGGTTGGTACTGGTGTCCCTCGAGTCAGTCGGGGAGAATACTAGGCTGTCGCATGGTGTCATAATCGCTAGATGACCTTTAAAACCTTAATTGACCCAACTTGGCCATTAGAAAGTTGTGAGATAGCCGACTTTGGTGCAATCCGAAGTTGGTTGATACTCGATGCTACGCTCATTGAGATTCGACTCACGGGTTTTTTTTTGTGGTGGCAAGTTAATTGTCGTGCTAAATGAAACCTGTGAGAAAAATTAGTAATATTGAGATCCCTAGAACCTGATTACTATTTTAGCATAGGTTGATCCAACTAAACTTCAAAAGGGTATATACCTACAGACCCCATGCATGCCTTAAACCTAAGTCTCTTGTGTGCGTTGTTTGTGTTTGTTATCTGTTCAAACATGACATCATAACATCATAACATCATATCATGACATTTTCACTAACCATTTCAAGGATCTAGAGGATTTATCTTTGTCCTTTGTTGCAGGGTCATGGATTCCAATCACAAATACTATCTGAATCAAATTTGTAAAGGTACCTTCCAAGCTTTGGGAATTAGTCTCAAAGGTTCCTGACAATTCTCAATTCACCCAGAGACATGGTCATCTGCTCAATTTGGTCACTAACGGTTTCAAAGAAGACATGATGAGTGTTCTGTTCCAGTTCTTTGATCCTAAGAATTAAAGACAAAAATCAAACATTGCTCTGAAAAGTAAAGTGTCTAGATTAGAAGAAGAGATTCTCTATAACACACCTGTTACTGACAAAGTAATCATATATGATATAGCTTTTCAAAACTTCCTTTCTAAAAGCATAAATAGAAGAAAAATGGCTTCAATGATCTATGATGTTAGTAGATATGGAAGCAAAGGCTTGGGGTATTCAGGACCATCAAAGAAAATTGACGAGACTCTGAATATCAAACCAAAACCTTTTTTCTGAACATTTCGTGCTTGCTGGCATAAATTTGAAATATCTAGAACAAGAAGGTTCTGATACTTATGTAGCATAAGCACAAACACAAAATAAAATATTTAAACCCAAGTATCATGCACAAATTTCACATGATTATCCTGTTGCACGAAAATCCAAAGGGGTCAGAACCTCTGGAACTTTTGACCAAAGAGGGTCCAAAAAGTGTGTACCTAAGGATCAGATAATCTACATTACCGATCTCCTTAATGGTGCCACTGAAACACCACTCATAGTACCTAGACAGTGGATGCTCGCGACACATAACATGCGAAAGGCTTATGTTCCAAGATTTGAAACTTAAGTCTGGAGGCATTGTTGGTTTCAGAGGCAATTAGAAGGGAAAGATCATCGACTCTAGAACAATTGGTAATGGTAAATTTCCCTCTATTAACAATGTACTTTTAATCGAGTGTCTGATGCATAATTTATTGTCAATCACGCAACTTAGTGACAATGGTAAGGATGTCATGTTTAATAAAACATACTATAAAGCTGTTAGTCAGAAGGATGGCGCAGTTCTGTTCAATGGCAAGAGGAAAAACAATATTTACAAAATAAGATTATCAGACTTGAAAAATAAAAATGTAAAATGTCTTCTGACTGTTCAAGAAGAGCAGTGGGTCTGGCATCAACGTCTGGGTCATGTTAGCTTGAGAAAGATTTCTCAACTAAATAAACTTGGATTAGTCAGAGGATTGCCCAATTTGTGGTATACATCAGACGCCCTTTGTGAAGCTTGTCAGAAAGGAAATTTTTCAAAAACCTCTTTCAAAGCTAAAAATATTGTTTCTACTTCTAGCCAATTAGAACTTCTTCACATTGACTTATTTGGACAAGTGAAAACTGCTTTTGTCAATGATAAGAAATATGGACTTGTCATTATTGATGAGTATAATAGGTGGACATGGGTAAAATTCTTGAAACACAAGGATGAGTCATACTCTGCACTTGCTTCCTTCTGTTCCCAAGTGCAAAATGAAAAAGGTTGCAAAATAGTCAGAGTTCGAAGTGATCATGGTGGAGAATTTGAAAATAAATATTTTGAAAAACTTTTTGATTCAAATGGTATATAGTACATGATTTTTCTTTCCCTAGAACTCCAAAACAAAATAGGGTTGTAGAAAGGAAAAATAGAACTCTGCAAGAAATGGTTTGCACCATGATTCAAGAGACTCAGATGGCTAAGCACTTCTGGGAAGAAACTGTGAATACATCGTGTTATATTCAAAATAGAATCTCCATAAGACCTATTTTCAGTAAGACTCCTCATGAATTGTGGAAGAATAGAAATCCCAACATTTCCTATTTCCATCCATTCAAATGTATCTGTTATATGCTAAACACTAAAGAGAATCTGGGTAAGTTTGAATCCAAGGCACATAAGTGTCTACTATTAGGATACTCTGAACGCTCTAAAGGCTTCAGAATCTATAACACAAAATCACAATTTGTGGAGGAATAAATCCATGTAGATTTGATGATAAGCTTGACTATGAAAAGTCAAAGTTCTGTGAAAATCTTACAGATGTGACTATAACGTTCACTGAACCAAAAGTGAAGATTCAAGTAGATAAAGAATCAGAAGCTCCTCCTTTTGATGATGTTGATAGTCCTTCTAATCAACTTCAACCAAGGAAGAACAAAATCACATTCTATGATCCTGAAGATCTTATTCATGGAAGTAAAGATGATCCAGTCAGAACAAGATTGGCGCTCAAACCTTCTGATGAAGTGCTTCTCGGTTTAGTTTCTTTAATATAACCTACATCAATTGATGAATATCTTATGGATAAGGATTCGATTCTGGCTATGGAAGAAGAACTGAACTAATTCTCAAAGAATGATGTATGGGATCTTGTACAGAAACCTAAATGTGTCCACGTTATTGGAACCAAATGGGTATTCAGAAACAAGCTCAATGAGAAGGGTGAAGTTTTCAGAAACAAGGCTCTACTGGTTGCACAAGGTTATAATCAACAAGAAGTTATAGACTATATAAAAACCTTTACACCGATCACTAGGTTAGAAGCTATTCAGCTGTTAGTTTCCTTTTTGTAAATCATAATATCATCCTTTATCAGATGGATGTTAAGAGCATATTTCTGAATGGTTATATTTCAGAAGAAGTGTATGTCAAACAGCCTCCTAGATTTGAAAAATCTGAGAAATCAGACTTCATTTTTAAACTAAAAAATCTCTTTATGGCCTGAAACAAGTTCCCAGAGCTTAGTATGACAAATTGAGCAATGTTCTGTTAGAAAATAAGTTTACCATAGGAAGGGTTGACACTACACTCTTCTGCAAAACATTAAAAAAGGATATTCTAATTGTTCAAATTTATGTTGACGATATTATTTTTGGTTCGGCTAATCCATCTCTTTGTAAGGAATTCTCTGAGCTAATGCAGGATGAGTTTGAAATGAGTATGATGGGAGAACTGAAGTTCTTTCTGGGAATCCAGATTGGTAAAAAACCAGGGGCAACTTACATGCATTAAAGTAAGTACACCAAAGAACTTCTGAAGAAATTCAACATGACAGACTGCACTATAGAAAAGACTCAAACGCATGCTACATATATTTTGGAGAAAGAAGAGGTAAATGGAAAGGTTTGTCAGAACCTCTATCATTGTATGATAGGCTCTCTTCTGTATCTGACTGCATCTAGACCTGATATTCTATTCAATGATCATCTTTGCACCAGATTCCAATCTAATCCTAGGGAATCTCACTTAACTACTGTTAAAAGGATTCTAAGGTATCTAAAAGGAACACCGAACATTGGCTTGATATATGAGAAAACATCAACGTATTCTCTTTCAAGTTTCTGTGATGCAAACTACGCTGGACATCGACTTGAGAGGAAAAGTACTTCTAGAAACTGTCAGTTTCTAGGCAAGTGCTTGATCTCATGGTCAAGCAAGAGACAATCAATAATTTCTATTTCAACAACAGAAGCAGAATATATATCAACAACATTGTGCAACACTCAAATTCTATGGATGAAGAATCAACTGGAAGATTACCAGATATATGAGAGTAACCTCCCTATCTTTTGTGATAATACTGTATCTATTTGCATAAGTAAGAATCCTATCCTACACTCTAGGGATAAACACATAGAAATCAAACATCATTTGATTAGAGGTTATGTTCAAAAAGAGATTATATCTTTAAAATTTATAGATACAAACCATCAATGAGCTAATATTTTTACAAAACCCTTGGCTGAAGATAGACTTCAGTTTATTCTAAAGAATCTGAAAATGGATCTCTATCCAGAGTAAGATGTCATTAGAATCAACTGTGTTTTAGTCGTAGTCTGAAGGAATAAGATTATGACCTAATCAAAAGACTTCTAATTTGTTTTATCTCAGTCATCAGAAGATGTTTCGATCAGAAACATCCCTAATCAGATTGAAATCCTCGTGATCTTCTAGATGTTGAGAATATCAAACGTATTACCTAAATAGACTTAGTTTCTATCACACTCTACCTATGTCATGCACGAGCAATTATTTTTCTTGAAATTGATTAATCATGATTACATTTATTTATCTACTCCTTGGGAACAGTCGTTTCATGTTATACCCCTATGCCTATGTCTAACATGTCCTGTCATGGTTAAACGTTTTTGTGCTCTCTCATCTTAATGTTTGATCTACTTCTCTCTTCATTTCCTTCTTTTTGTCTGAGACGTCACTTGAGTGTTTCAATTGTCTTAGTTTGTAAACTGCTTGATTGACTATTTATATCTCTTCTCACCTATAGTCATTCATAAAATAATAATCCTTGTATCACCTTCAAACTTCTCTTCTCCTCAATCTTGTCTAAATACCATGGCTATTAAAACCATTAAAGGAGATGAAAATCTTCTCGAAGTAATCAAAGAGAAAAGACTCAATTATGTGTCTAATGATGGTTTCATCAACGAGGTTATTGAAAATAAAGGATGGTTTGGGTATGACACAATGCTGAGAGGTCATGTTTATCCTAACGTCTTAAAGAACTTTTGGCTTCTTGTTTTTGTTAGCCCTGATGGAAACACAATTCATTCTCACATATTTTGTGTTCCAATTACCATCACTCGCTCCTCCATTGATGAAGCCATCCAGAGTCCACGATTACCGAACTCTTGAATGAATGTTGACATGTTTACAAATGTTCCTAAATCTTCATTTATATATGAGCCCCTTAGTTCAGATCACTTGAAACCACTTTCAAAAATCTGGTTTCAGTTCCTGTTGAAAATTATTCATCCCAAAGGAGAAGATCTTGATATAGTTTTTCATAAGGATATGTGTCTTCTTTATTTCCTTCGCAAGAATATTCCAATTTTTATTTCGGAAATAATATTCAATCATCTAAAGCTATCAATCAAAGCATCTAGGAACTCTCAAAAATCATTATTCTGTATGGACGTTGTTTACCTTGGTTATTGGTAAACAACCGCTGATCCTCCAAATGGTTACTTATTTGGTTACTCGCAGGATCGATCAGATTGATCCTAGGACATAGGTTGATTTTGAGGTTTTGATTAAATTGGATATTGATTAAGTGGCAATAAAATAAAGAGGCTTTAAGTAAATTGCATGAAGAAGTAGGCTTGGTAAAATAAATGAAGGCTTAAAGTAAAGGACTTCGACAGGAAAGTAAAGAAGAAAGCAAGTAAAGTTTCTGGAAAAGTAAATGACTTTGATTAATAAAGTTGGTGTTTCACACATACATTTCTCAACAATTCTTTCTCACACGCTGGGTACTCGAATCTATATGAGTGACTTTGTATATAGTTGTGAACACACGCGAGAAACTGCGTGAACTACTACTATTTATACTAAAACATCCCAAGTAACCGTCGGGCAGTTACACTGCTTCGAGATGATTCCACTTGGCACGTTCTCAACGTTCGACGCCCCAGATCTTTGCACGTTGCACTTGGTAACCGCTGGAAACCGTTTTCCCTCCAAACGCTTGAATTTCAAACCGTTCCACTCTGAACCATCGAACACCTTCGTCGAGAAGCATCTTCGACGAGAAACACCTTCGACGTCGAAGGCAACCAACTTCTCTCTTGGAAGGAATCTTCTAAGTACATTTCCATCTTTCGATGGGCATTTCGACAGACTCAGCTGATCGAAAACAACCTTCAGCTTTAATGGCTGACATTAATGAAACAAGGGTGTCGAATTTAAGAGCCAACAAATTGCCCCCCAAGAATGCCTTATTTCGACTCTGAAAGAAAAAGGCATTCTTTGAAACGCCATTCGAAACCTGTCTTTTCATTCTTAGTCACAAATTAAATTGTGCACTTTTTGTTGTCTTCTACCAACCACTGACAATCCCAATAAAAACCATCATTTATCCGTACCTAAGACGTCACCTCAGTACGGCGTGCAGTGTGCCAAACGTCACTTCACAAATTGTCATCATGACAATTCCCAAAAACGAGGGCGCACGCTGCACCCTTCCATTTCTGCAGAACGGCTAAAACCACAGGGAGACGCCACGTGTCCCACTACCTTCTGCAACATTAAATGGCATTTAATGTCCTCGAATTTGGGGATTTCCCCCACTACTATAAATAGCAGTAATCACCCATTGTGGGACTTTTTACGCAACCTTACTTTCAGAATTCCTCATTTGCATTCAAACTTGTCAACTTTGCAAACCTCTTTTCCTTCACTTCGTCTTCAACCTCACTACCAACAATGGCATCTGGTTCTTCCAATGCTCCTAGCGCCAACGTACCATCTGGAAACGTCAAACCTAGGGTTTTCGCCACCGCTCCAGTAGTGACTCCCACGGGCCAACGAAGGGTCCCTGAACCTTTGGACATCGCTGTACATGATGCTTACTCACGCCACCTTATGATCCCGGTTGGATATTCCAACCAGATCTTCGCTATGTCTGGCCCATTGTACCCAAGCATTGCTGAGGCCATGAAGATCAAGAGTTATTTTCCGGTAGTTGAGAGACTCAAACCGGTTGCATGCGCCAAGAAAGATGCAGAGGATAATGAAGACCCTGCTAAAGAGAAAATCGACCTTCGTTTCTTCAACAAAGGTGTTAGGGCTTTCAGGTCTGGCCCTAGCCTTACCCCTGATTATAGTGCTTGGCTGGAAAAAATGGAGAAACGCCAGGCTTCGATCTGGAAAGACATGGGGATTTTCGACCTGGTTATGCTGTCGAAGACTGGTCTTAACTATTCCCCAGAGATGTTGATAGCTTCTCTACTCTTCTGGGACTACACCCATTTCACCTTCCATCTTCCCTGTGGAATGCTGACTCCCACACTCTTCGATGTGGCCGCCATCACTGGCCTTCGACCCACCGGGGACTACTTCGACCCGGAGGAGATGTCGGAGGATCAGATTGGATTCTCTGCCACAAAACCAACCTACACCACCTTCATCAATCACTACCACGACAAGTCGACAGATGCTGTGTCGGATGTCGAACATATTGCGTTTCTAGCCTTATGGCTGACACGCTTCGTGTTTTGCTCCAAGTCCTTACAGGTGACCAAGAAGATGGTCACTCTCGCCACTCAACTCCATCATGGCCAAAATATCTGTTTGGCAGAATTGATTTTGGCTAGCCTGTATGAGTCGATTAGTAATGGAGCGACTCTTCTGAAGATTATCGAGAACAGGGCCAGTCTGCTGCTTGCTGGACCTTTTTGGCTGCTCCAACTGTGGCTCAATGCCACCTTCGAATCTTTCTTGCCTAAGAAGATTCAAATAAATGAGCAGGCTCCAGAGATAGCGAACAGACGTGTCGAAGGAACCAGACTGGCTCTGTTGACTCCAATGGAAGATGGACTGGAGCTTTAGCAAACTTTCACAAACTTCATTCTAATGTTTGCTAGAAGGAAAGAGTTTGTTTCGACTATGGCTCCGTTTGCTCGACGGAAGGTTGGCCCAGAGTGGTTCACAAGGCCACATCCTAGGACGTCGAGTGGTCCTCAGGTTGACGAACATACAACAATGTGGGAGGCGTTCCTCACACCAAGAATCATGCCTCTTCAATTCAGGAGCTCCAAGACTCACTTGAGTCTGATTGCATATCAACCAAACCTGGTGTCTCGCCAGTTTGGTATTATTCAAACACTACCTTCTCCAATTTTTCCAAGGGAGAAGTCTATGTTGTACTTCTGCAACGACTACACCGAAGAAGCTGCCACTAAGCATATCGGCAGATATGCTGGTCGAACAGTTCTTTCGTTGTTTGACTACCAGCTTAACTTTCTTTGCTCACCATCCTTCGAGGAGTGGTGGAAAAGTTATTACGCTGAGGAGTTTTTCGACGAGAAGGACTTCGTGGATGAGCTTCAGAAATCTTTTGTCCTTGTCTTGGACAAAATAAAGAAATGTAAGTTCATCCTTTCAAATTACTTTGTCTTTCTCTTTCGACTGCTAGCCTGTTAATTATTTTATCTGCTTTCAGTTGTTCGAAAGCCTGCAGCCAAGAAGGCTGCAGAAGGCCAACAGGGAGGAGGCCCCTTAACAAAACCTCCACCGCCGGCGAAGACTATAGCGCCGACAAAGACCACAACAAACCAACAGGGGGAAGGCCCTTCGAAAAAGCCTTCTGTATCAGTAACCAGACTTTCATTATTTTCTTCTGGCTTTGACTTTTGACTTTCGATGCAACTGCTAAATCGAACTCCCATTGGTTTTTTAGGCACCTTCGCCCAAGAAACGGCCGGCACTGATGGTCGAATCCGGGAGCGACGAAGAAGATGATTCTCCCCCTGCTCCTCTAAAAAGGCGAAAGCTGAAGAAGGACGTTCCTCTTCCTGAGGCTTCTGGTCGAACAATTAGAATAAAGGTTGCTGGGAGAAAACCCAGGCCACCTCCAGTAATCATTGAGGAGCCAACGGAGGAGGAATTAAACGTTCTTCTCAATAAGCCTGTCGAAAGCGACAATTCCAGCCCTGGGGCTGAAGCTAATTTACAGGTAATCTCTTAGATCTCTTTGTAATTCAGGTGCCGATACCTACATTCGACTATGTATCTTTCGAATTTTGAAGATTCTTCTTCTTCTCTTTTCAGAACACCACTGAAAGCTCATCGCCAAGGACTTCTGAAACATTGGAGTCTGCTGAACTCAGCAGGCCACAAGAAAAAGACTTGGCGAACGATGAAGCCCATACTGAAATAAATGAGGCCAATGCTGAGACGGAAGAAAAACCAGCAGAAGATCCTCAAACAGAAGAGAAACAACCAAAAGAGATTCAGGTGGTGGATCTGTCGGAAGAGAATCGTGACGAAGGGGACCACGGCAACGCTGGCGAAGAGGATCAAGGTGCCGCTGGCGAAGAGAACCAAGGTGACGCTGGCGAAGGGCACCATGATGACGCTGGCGAAGGGCACCATGATGACGCTGGTACTGTCGCAGTCCGAGTCGAAGGGAATCAAGTCGAGGCAACTGTCACTCAACAGCCTCAAACCCAAGACAATGTTGTTGCAAGGGCTGTTACCTCAACAAAGCATAGGTCGAAAGAGGACTTAGAACTCTTGAAGCAAACTGATCCTGTTAGTTATCTGAACGCCATCATCGAGAGCAAAAGTTCGTCTGATGCTAGTCAGGAGGTTCCTACCCTGTCGGGGAAGTCCACTGAAACTTCTCCTCTCGATGAGGCTTTGACGAAGGTTAAGGCTCAGTTTTTCAAGAAGGACTTGATGAAAGCTTTGGAGGGGGACCCTACTGCTCCATCATATTTGGGGGCTGTTTTTAATGCCGTAGACTTGTTAGCTGTGCCTCCAGAAGTCTCAGGCTTTATCATGGAGTTACACTCCATTATTGATCAAGTCTCAGCAGATTATCGGCGACAAAGGGGCTTTAATAGCCAGCTTGAAGTGTTATATGGCAAAAGCTCTTCTGCATGGACTGTTGTTTCGGAGAAAACTTCTCGAATTGCAGAGTTGTCGAAGCAAAAAGCATCTAAACAAGAAGAAGTTGATGCCATCGATCGAGAGAATGCTTCCTTCAGGGCGCAAATCGAAGAAATAGAGGCTAAGATAAATGCCAATACTAAGCGCAAGGAGGAACTTCTCTCGACCGTCCTAGACACCGAAAGTCAAACTGAAATCACACAAGGCCTAGAATTTGCTGAGAAAGCCCAAGGCTTCGACGATCAGATTGCCAAGCTTGTGCAGGCGAATGCCTGGTGAAACAAAAGATTGGAGCTGCAGCAAATCAAATACCTTCGACTCAAGGACTCCATTCCCTTCTGATTGATTCAGCTTTTTAACCATATTTTGTAATATGTATTCGACAACATTGCCATCTTGGCTAAATTATAAAAAATTTCCATTTTGGCTTTTTTATGGTTAATTTAGTCATTACTTTGTTATTTTATTTTTATCTCTTGGAGTGTAGGTTTGTATTTTTTCAAATATTTACCATTTACTCTCAAGAGCCTTTTATCTTCACCTAACTCTTCAACTTCATAGGCTCCACCAGAAAAAGTCTGGATAACTCTGAATGGTCCTTCCCATTTGGGTGACCATTTTCCCATGCTTCGATCCCTTCGATCCATGGGAAGAATCACCTTCCAAACTAGTTCTTCAGGCGAAAATACCTTAGGTTTCACCTTTTTATTATAAGAGTCTTCTACTCTTTTCTTCTGAAGCCTAAGTAGGTCAAGAGCGCGCAACCTTTCTTCGTCTAAATCCACTAGTTCGTCTAACATCATATTCCAATAAATTTCAGAGGGAATATCATAATGTCTCTGAACCCTTGCAGATTGAAGACAAATTTCTGCTGGCAACACTGCGTCATGACCAAAAGTTAGCCTGTATGGTGTTGTACCTATGGCTTCTTTTGGGGACGTTCGACAAGCCCACAAAATCTGGTCTAACGTCTTATGCCAATTTTTTGGTTTCTTCCGAACATGCTTTTTTATCAAGCCAATCACTACTTTGTTTGCTGCTTTGACTTGACCATTTGCCTGTGCATAATAAGGCGTTGATGTTAGGAGTTTGAAACCTGTTTCCTGAGCGAATTCCTGCATCTTTCGACCAGTGAAAACTGATCCTTGATCAGTTGTTATAGTCTCAGGGATTCCATACCTAAAGATAATGTTCTTTTGAATAAATTCAATGACATTTTCTTGGTCTACATTGACTAAAGGGATAGCTTCGATCCACTTAGTAAAATAATCAATGCCTACCAGTATATACTTCTGACTCTTTGATGATGCTGGTCGAATCTCTCCAATGAGGTCCAATGCCCATCCTCTAAAGGGCCAAGGTTTCACTATCGAGTGAAGTTCGCTTGCTGGTACATGTTGGATGCCTGTATGGACTTGACATTCTTGGCAACCTTTGGCGAACTCAACACAATCTTTCAGCATAGTGGGCCAGTATAGTCCTTGTCGAAACAACAACCATTTCATCTTATGGCCTGCTTGGTGAGCCCCACATGCTCCAGCGTGCGTAGTCGAAAGGGCTATGTATGCCTCAGTTTCACTTAAGCATTTTAGCAATACCCCTTCAGGCGTCTTCTTGAATAACTCATTACCCATGAGTACATAACTCAACGCCCTGTACTTTGTTTTTCGTTCTGTCGAAGCTCCTGGATTTTGAAGATAATCCACAATGGGTTTCCTCCAATCTTGTTCTGACAAATTATCTATGAACGAAATTTCGAAGTTACTTTGATCAGCATATCCTAGTCTCGTCGATTCCAAGTCTGTTGGTGATAGACAAGTTGCTTTTATCTTTTCTCGAACTTCGATTGCTCTTTGTAATCTCGTTTTTGAAATCTTATACCCAGATGCAATTTGTGCCAAGTCGTTGGCTATTTGATTTTCCACTCTGGGTATGTGTCGAATATTGACCATTTCAAATTTTTTCAATAAACGATTTGCTATCACAAAGTACATAATGAGATTTTCTCTTATGCATTTATATTCCTTTGTGACTTGCTTAATGACTAACTCTGAGTCTCCCATTATTTCGACTCGAGTTGCCCCCAATTCCAACAATATCTCAAGGCCAGTAATTAGAGCTTCATACTCAGCCTCATTGTTCGAACAAGAACCTGATATCTTGTACTTGAATGTTGTTGGAATTTTTTCTGGAGAAATGATCAAGACTCCTACCCCTGTTCCATCTTTATGGCTCGAACCATCGAAGTAGAATTTCCAAGGCTCTATCTCCACATAATTAATATCCTCAACTTGAATTGAGTGGTCGACTATAAAGTCTGCAAACACTTGTCCTTTCACTGCCTTAAGAGGCATAAAGGTCAAGGAGTATTCAGTTAATGCTAATGCCTACTTGCCAATTCGACTATGCAAGATAGGTTTCGACAACATATACTTGAAAACATCAAAATGAGACGAAACATACACATCAACTGGTTTTATATATTGCTTGAGTTTTGTACAAGAGAAATACAGACATAGACACAATTTTTCAACTTCACTATATCTAGTTTCTGCATCGTTCAAAACTCTACTAAGATAGTAAATGGGTCTTTCGACTCCATTCTCATCTTCTTGGGCTAACATGCTTCCCAAAGTTTTGTCGGATGCAGCTATGTACAATCTCATACTCCTATTGCTACAAGGAGGCACCAAAATAGGTGGCTTAGTGAGGTACCCTTTGATTTTGTCGAAGGCTTCTTGTTGCTCTTGCCCCCATTCGAACCCCTCTTTATTCAATCTAAGTAAGGGTGAAAAGGCTTGAGCTTTCCCACTTAGGTTAGATATGAATCTCCTTAAGAAATTTATCTTGCCTAACAGAGATTGCAGTTCCTTCTTATTCGATGGCGCTTTCGCTTCTAGAATTGCCTTCGTCTTGTTCTGGTTGATTTCGATTCCTTTCTTGTGGACAATGAAGCCCAAGAAATCTCCAGCTTTCACACAGAATGCACACTTCAAAGGGTTCATCTTCAGACCATGTTCTCTCATTCTTTCGAATGATTGTCGAAGGTGGTTAATATGATTCTTCCTGGAAACAGATTTTATAACAATGTCATCAATATATACTTGCATAAAAGTGTTAATAAAATCATGGAAGATAGTATTCATTGCTCGCTGGTATGTTGCCCCAGCGTTCTTTAGGCCAAAAGGCATCACTACCCATTCGTAAGTGCCTAGGGCCCCAGGGCATCGAAAAGCTGTTTTCGACACATCCTCTTCAGCAATGAATATTTGATTATATCCTGAATAACCATCGAGCATACTCAGGTATTCATAGCCAGCGGCAGAATCGACTAGCATCTCCGCCACAGGCATAGGATATTCATCTTTGGGCGTAGCAGCATTCAAATCTCTGAAATCTATGCACACCCTTAATGTACCATTTTTCTTAATCACTGGCCCAATGTTTGCAATCCATTCGACATACCTTGTAACGCGTATGAATTTGCATTTCAGTAGTCTTTCGACTTCCGTTTTGATCTTCGACAATATTTCTGGAGCGAAGCGTCTTGGACTTTGCTTGATTGGCTTCTTCCCAGGTTTGATTGGCAACTGAAGTTCTACCAATCCTCTGTCGAGACCAGGCATTTCGTCGTAATCCCATGCAAAACAGTCCTTGAACTCTTTCAACAATTGGATTACTTCCAACCTAAGTTCTGGGTCAATTTTTGCGCTGATGTAAGTTGGCCTTTTCTCTGACCCTTCGCCTAAGTTGATTTCTTCTAAAGGATCTTGCGCTAACATTTTAATGTTGTTCGCCAAGGGGTCCTTTTCGAAGCCCAAAGGCTCATCGTCATAGATGGCGTCGAGCCTCTGTTCCTGCATTTCTTCTTGCATGATATCAGGGGGTTCTGGATCGAAATCCTTTCCTGGACCTGCAGCAGATAACTGTTGATCATTGGCCTGTGTGGCCATGTACTTCACCTCGGCTTCGAGAGCCGTTATCATCTTAGTTTCGGCTACATAAGCCGAAATTCGCTTCAAAGATTGTGACTCAGTCATTATCACTGAATTCACTTCCCCAACCAGTTGGTTGGATATCAGTTAACCCACTGAAGTCTATGTGGGACAAGTCTTCTCTGTCCCATTGGAAACCATGCTCAGGATGCAGGTATAGGGAACAAAAAGTGTTTGGCGCTGGCGCTAAGTCGAAGTCAGGTGTTGGACATGGCCCTATGTGAGCCAAGTTCTTGTCGAAATCTGCCAACCCCAGGTGATTCACTTCGCCCAGGTAATAGCTTTGATCTGCCTCTATGTTTTCGACCATCCCATCTGGACTCCATAGGAGCAGCCTCTGGTGCATTGATGATGGCACAGCTCCAACACCATGAATCCATTCACGGCCCAACAAAAGATTGTAGTTAGGTTTGGCCGATATGACCATAAACATTGTTGGTCGAAGGATAGACCCTACTTTGATATCTAGTTGGATCACTCCCATAGTGGTCCCTATGCCGCCCTCATAGTTCGACAGGACCATGTTGTGAGGCTTAATGTCCTCATCCCTTTTGCCAATTTTCCTTAGCATAGAGTGAGGAATAATGTTGATGGTTGCCCCACAATCCACCAATATTTTATTCACTGTAGTTTCTTCGAGTTTAGCCCTTATAAATAAAGGCTTGAGGTGATTTTTCATCGCCTTTGTGGGTGGTTCGAAGAATCCATTTTTTTCCTCAGTGGTGCCATTGTCCATGACGAAATAGCACACTGGCCTATGTTTGGCCATTTCTTGCTCCACTTCCCAGTCACTTGCTTCGACCTCCACCTGTCGGTTGAATTCTCTGGGCAGCACTGAAACTATATTCACCATTATGTCCAAAGTATCATCAGACTCGGAATCGTCTTCGTCCTCGACTTCACCTTGGTTAGGCCAAACTAGCCTGTTGGTTACTGGCTCTCTTTCTAGAGGTTTCCTTTGCTTCCTTAGAGGAACATTCGAACTGGTTTCTGCCTTTGGTTCATTGGCAGCCTCCCTCTCAGCTTTTCGTCTCCTTTGGTATCTCCTTCATTGAGATCGAGACATGGGATTTTTCCCTTTGTAGTTGCTTGACACTTGTGCAACTTTAGGTGCAGCAACTTGAGGCTCTTTCTTTTGAGTTAAAGATGAACCCCTTGGCACGTCGAAAGAGTGCCATCTTTCCTCACTTGGCCGTTTTCGACCAGAGGTTTTGTACCAGGTATCTACCGGCACATTTGTTGGAGGCCTGAAAGTCAATGGCCTCTTTTCTTGGTTTGAACCTCTTTGGGAGGCTCTTCTGGGGTCATGTCGAAAATCAACATTTTCCCTTCTCTTATTCGCTGCTCTTACGCCTTGAATGTGCTCAGCAGCTTTTTTATCAAAGATCGAACTGCATCTTGGACACAGCATCACCTCTGATTTCTTTTTCTGGAATCTTTGCAGAAAATCTGCCAGATTTTCATTTTCCCGAGGGAAAGCAGTCTTATTAGCTTGTTCTTGCCTCACGGCCTCTTCTGATGCTTTTGGGTCAGAGAGTTCGACCATGTTGATATTCATTGTATCTTTGTTGGCAAGGTTTAACTGCTTCATTTGGGTCTCCAAACTCTCCGTCTGGCCTTGAACTGTGGCCAAGTGAGAACTGGGTTTTGGTCCAGTTTTTTGTGCTTCAACGGTCTCCAGCTTTGGGCCTTCGACCGCTTTCTGAACTGCTTCAATTGTCTTTCTGGATAAATTCCCAGAAAAACTGCCAAAGATTGGCATGTTGATATGGTCCTTTGAGACTTCGACCATTGTGATTCCTGGCCTCTTCGACTGGCTCCTGGTTGCCTCGATCACGTTCACCTCAGAAGGCTCAGCATAGTGGGCTTCAGCTTGCAACGGGTTTGAGTCGACAGCCATGGGGGTCTTGTCAGCAAACTTCAACCTCCCTTCTTCGATAGCGTCTTGCACAAGATTCTTGAAAAGAAAACATTGAGAAGTTTTATGGCCCAAAAAATTATGATATTTGCAAAAACCTCTCTTCTTTCTTTGATCAAGAGGAGGCACTTTTACCCCTGGGGGTACTATCATTTGGCCATCTTTTACAAGCAAGTCAAAGATCTCATCACATTTTGTGATGTCAAAACTATAAGTCTTTTTGGGGAACTTATCGTTGGTCCTTTCTGGACCAATGGGATTTTTCCCACTTGAGGGGACTAACAGTTTACAAGAGTATGGTGGCCCTTGTTTTAGTTCCGCTAAATCGACTTCTCCTTCTTCGACAGTTATAGTATCGTCGAAGGATTCTGGATCTTCGTCATCCATATCAACATACGCTATCCTCTCTCTCTTGTGAGTTTTCGTTGCCTTTGCTTTTTCAGCTTTGAGGCGTTCTACCTGTCGAACTCTATCGGCCAGTTGGGCCATGTCTCTCAGGTATTGGGTGTCTAGCTTCTTCCTAATGGAATAATCTAAACCGCCTGCGGCTATTTCGACCAACTCATTTTCTGGCACTTGTGTAAAACATCTCGCCTTGAGCAGCCTAAACCTATTTAGATATTCGTCTATAGGTTCAGTGAAACGTCTCTTTACACTGGCCAATTCTTTCAGGCTTATCTTGGTTTGCCCCATGTAGAATTGTTCATGGAACAATCTTTCCAACTGGGTCCAATGATGGATCGAATTGGGGGGGAGAGTTGTAAACCAAGTAAAAGCGTTCTTTGTTAAAGAACTTGGGAAGTACTTGATCCTCAGGTTTTCGTTATTCGAAATATCTCCTGCTTCGATCAAGTATCTCGCCACATGTTTGACAGTAGATTTTGTCGTGTCCCCAGAGAACTTAGTGAATTTGGGGACTTTACATCTAGGGGGTAAGTCTGTTTGTAACACGTATTCTGACAATGGAGATGTAAAGTTGGGCCTTCGAAAGCCCATGTTCATCCCATTTTGAGTCATGATCCTTTCGATCATGGTTGCCAGATTATTTTCCAAACCCGTATTTTGGTATTGGATATGCTGAACTACTTCGTCAGCATTTTGGTTTCTGTTAACTAACCTTACCTCTGGGGTTATTACCCTAGGTTCCTCGACAGGTTGCTCCAAACATGCCCTAAGGTTTTCTTCGACAGGCTGTTGGACTTGGTTGATGGTGGTTTCTTCCTCTAAGAATATCCCCTGGTTTCCCCTTATTTGCGCCCTTTGGGGCTGTCGAATAGGTTGGGGTACTCCAAAGAAATCAGCCAAACGCGTCATTTGCGCTGTCATCTGCTGATTCGATTGAGTAGTGTTTTGTATTAGAGGGTTTAACACTGTACTCAAAGTTTGTGCCAACATTTGCACCATATCATGGTTGCTTTCGTTCATTTGTTGCATCAAGACTGCTGTCGAGGCATTTGTAAGGCCATGGGCTACTTGGGACGTTCCTCCTAAGAGTTGGGTCCTATTTCTATTCGCCATGCCTACTCCAGAGCCTTGGAGTGGCGAAGAGGCACTCACTAAAGGGTCTGAAAAAGTGGACGCAACATTCGTCAGGCTAGCCAAGTCAGAAGTTGGCATGCCATAGAGTGGCTCTCGATTATGACCGCCTGTCATAAATCCTGGGGGAACAAAAGGCCTTGTGCCTAAATTTCCCCTTGGTGGGGGAGTTCCCAAAGGCACTCTGGGGCCTGTGAACGGAGGTAATGGCCCCGTTGCTGTGACTGTTACTGCTGGTGTCGAACCAGCAGTTGTCGCTTCACTTATGGTCGAGATAACCGTTGCTCCCACATTCGTTTGTGGGATTTCGTTATTGTTTGGCGGATTCGCCATCTCTTCCCTTCTTCTGGCAGTATTGTTATCGTTAGTGTATATTCTACCACTTCTCAATAACATACAACGCTCCTTGAAAAGGATGAGATTATTTTTAGAAATCAACACACAGTCCCACCAGGTGTGCCAATTTGTTTACCTTGGTTATTGGTAAACAACCGCTGATCCTCCAAATGGTTACTTATTTGGTTACTCGCAGGATCGATCAGATTGATCCTAGGACATAGGTTGATTTTGAGGTTTTGATTAAATTGGATATTGATTAAGTGGCAATAAAATAAAGAGGCTTTAAGTAAATTGCATGAAGAAGTAGGCTTGGTAAAATAAATGAAGGCTTAAAGTAAAGGACTTCGACAGGAAAGTAAAGAAGAAAGCAAGTAAAGTTTCTGGAAAAGTAAATGACTTTGATTAATAAAGTTGGTGTTTCACACATACATTTCTCAACAATTCTTTCTCACACGCTGGGTACTCGAATCTATATGAGTGACTTTGTATATAGTTGTGAACACACGCGAGAAACTGCGTGAACTACTACTATTTATACTAAAACATCCCAAGTAATCGTCGGGCAGTTACACTGCTTCGAGATGATTCCACTTGGCACGTTCTCAACGTTTGACGCCCCAGATCTTTGCACGTTGCACTTGGTAACCGCTGGAAACCGTTTTCCCTCCAAACGCTTGAATTTCAAACCGTTCCACTCTGAACCATCGAACACCTTCGTCGAGAAGCATCTTCGACGAGAAACACCTTCGACGTCGAAGGCAACCAACTTCTCTCTTGGAAGGAATCTTCTAAGTACATTGCCATCTTTCGATGGGCATTTCGACAGACTCAGCTGATCGAAAACAACCTTCAGCTTTAATGGCTGACATTAATGAAATAAGGGTGTCGAATTTAAGAGCCAACAGACGTGTATTATCTGAACTCTTTGAGTTAGAAGGTATAATTGAAATTGTTCAACGAAATCTGTTCATCAGAGGCAATGCTCTATTTGATGAGAGTTGTGATGTGTTTGAAGTTTATATAGCTTTCTCTGTCTATGTTCACTCTGTTGTAATCTCCTTCGAATATCAATGAAATTTCATGTCTTTTCTTGATTGTTTCTTCTGGTTTTTATGTTTTTTCACACATAATTACCTTTTTGATTATGAAAAAAAGGGGGGGGGGGTAATTATATGAACGTAATTTTGACTTCAATAATCAAGTTCTGGAAAATGTTATCTGAAAAGATCTGTTTACATTCTAGCCCAGTTATACTTTTGTTTCTGTTATAATTGTTTTTCTTTTTCAGGAAATTAGAACTCTGATTTAAAGAAAAAGATCTGAAACCACTAGTCAATGCTTATGTCTAACCTATTGGCTTCAGACGACTATTTTCTTCAGACTCTGAAAAAAATTTTTAACTCATAATCAGACTTCAAGAAGTGAAATCTAGAATTAGATTCCTAAATTGAGAATATATGAAGTTGTCTTAGTGACATTAAAATTTCAAAGATTTCAATTTGATTTCATTCTCGTTGGCATCTAAAGTCAATATTCAATAAGAAGAAGTTGTGTGAAATCAGGATCTCGACTATTCGTTTGACATCAAGATCTCAATTTGTCTATTGGCATCCAGAGTCAAGAATTTCAAGATCTCGATGTCTGATCTATTGGAACCAGGGGGAGTTTTACTCAAATGGTTCAGAGTCAGAATATTCAATCTCCATCAAATCATTGACTCAGGGGGAGCATCATTAAAAGGATAAGTATTCCTTACCTTTATATTTTAACTTCTACTGATTGTAAGAAAAAAATTGTGTCATCAAAATATATAGTTTTGTCATCATCAAAAAGGGGGAGATTGCAACTATAAGATTTGGTTCTGCAATATTATCTGAGTTTTAATGATAACAAATGTGTATGATTGTATGAACAATTTTGTTGTAATAATGCTTGTTATAATTGATTACTTAACAAACAGGTTCTGCTTCTGATGGATGGTGTGGCCAAGACATTAGAAGAGAATTGATTCCACTTCTACGGTACACAAGTTCTGTTGAATAGTAGAAATACACTCCAGAAGGATCTGAAGTGTAAGCTCTAATGTTGTTTTAAAGAAACCAGTCAGAAGATTTGAAGACTCAAGTTTATACTAAAGTCCAGATGCTAAAGACTCGCGTTTCTAAAGACAACATATTCCAAAGAAACAAAGTTATAAGATCTGAAGACAAAGTTTCTATTGAAGTCCAGACGTTGTAGGCTTGCGTTTCTAATAACAAGGTTCTAAAGATAAGGGTTCTGAAGACCAAGTGCTGAAGACTCTAAAAACAGAAGTTCTAAAAGATTCTAAAGACTTGAACTTCTAAATACCCAAGGTTCTAAAGATAAAGGTTCTCATAACCAAGTGTTGAAGACTCTAAAGTTGTCGTTCTAAAGACTCTGAAGACTTGAAGTTTTGATAACCTGATGTTATGTTCCCGCTTCTAAACTCATGCTCACAGAAGCCTCTTAAGTGCAGAAGGAATTAAGATAATGTTAACATGGTACAAGTAGTACATGATACAATCAACGTTTCATTACACTACCATAAAAGGATGGACGCATCGCACGATCTTGTTCCGCATGTTATTGTTCAAGCTGCCAATGTTTTTGGAAATCCCATGAGTATCCCTCAACGGATATATTATTTTATTGGCTATATAAATGCTTGAAGGCTAACAGAGAAAGTTGCCCATTCACTGAATAGTCACGCGAAAACACTTTTCATAACTTTCTCATTCTCAAGTCAATGTTCATAAAATAGTTTACACATTCAACTTTTTAGAAGCAATACTATTGTAAACAAAACTTGTATTCAAACAGTTGTTTGATTTTCCTTAAGGGACCAAGTAGGTTTGTATTCTTAAGAAGTCTACAGCTTGAGAGTTTTAGAAGTTGTTAGTCACTTGCGGGTAGCTTGTGCATTGTAATAATCAGGTTGGTTATTGTTTGATATTCCTTAAGGGACGGGTAGGTCAGAATCCTTAAGAAGTCTAGGGCTTGCGAGTATTATAGGTTCTTAGTCACTTACGGGTAGCTTGTGCAAATTGAAATCATTTTGGTTATAGTGAATTAAGTCCTCGATTGAGTCAGGCGAAATCACCTTGGCGGGTGGACTAGACTAGCTTGATAACTTTCAAGTGAACTAGTATAAACATACATTGTTCTTTACTTTACATTCTTACTTATTGTTATTATTAAGAGTGAAGGAGAAAGCATCTTAACTTAAAGGGGAATATTTTCAAAGAATAGTTTTGTTTTTAAAAACCCAATTAAATCCCCCTCTTTCTTGTGTTTTTCACACCTTCAGAAGAGACTATGAAGATGGATCAAAAAGTGAGTGCATACAATAGAAATATTCAAGAGAATCACACGTGCATATTAAACAAGAGAAATCAAATTCTCTATTTTATCATTGTTCTTTAATATTTATGTAAATATCACAGTTGTGATATAGCTTTTTAGAAGCATTTGTTAAACACATTATTTATGTTAGAAAAGTTGTAATTCCTTGAGAAACCAAGTTGTGGTTTAGTCTTAAGAAGACATTGACGATAGTCTTTGTGATTTATAATTCCTTGAGAAACCAAGTTGTGGTTTGATCTCAAGAATACATTGACAGTTGTCTTGGTGAGTTGTAATAAAGTTTTGATAAGTGGATTTAGACCTCAGTTGAGAGAGGTGAAATCACCTTGGCGGGTGGAATGGAGTAGTTTGAGTTCAAACGAACCAGGATAACCAAACGTGTCATAATTGTTTTTGAAAACCTCAATTCAAATCCCCCTTTCTTGTGTTTTTCTATCCTTCACTTTCTTCCTGACTTGGTAGCCCCCATATTAGGTGACATTGCACCGAACTGGGTTAACATATTGTTGTGTTCTTTTTCTTTCTGCAAGTTATATTTCTACTTTGTTATTGTTTGTTATTCTGTTAGCAGATATCATGACATATGTTGTGACATTGTGTGTTGTTAAGACATCTGACTTGACTTATGTTTGTGTGCGTGCCAAAATTTCACTCTTATTTTGTTTTCTTTTCTAAAATCCATTATAACTCATATTTTCATCCAAAAAATCTTTAAAAAATCTTAAAATTCTCTTTTATTATTTTACAACTTATTTTGATTTTTTAGAAATTTATTTAATGTTTTTCTATTTTTCTTTAATTTTATGTTTTTGCATGTATTTTAATTAGTTTTAAAATCTTGTTCATGCATTAAAAAACCTCAAAAAAAATAGTATATGATCCTTGACTTGTCTCTGACTTTTCATGATTTTATTTAGTTTTTATTTGATGTTTAGATAATTCATTTTCATTTTACCCTTTATTTTTCATTTAAAAATTCATTTAAAAGTCACTTAATGCTTTATTTTATTTCTTTTGACCATATTATTATTTTTTAATTGTTGTTGCCTCTAGTCATGACTATTTTGATCATGAGTGCCATCAATAAAAATGGAATTTGGATGTGGATGATAAATTTATCACCTTAATCCATCAAGAAAAGTGATTAATCTTGATGATAACTTGATCAATATTGTGATTCAATTTGGATCTCTTTTTTATTTGTCTTCATCTCTTTCTTTCTCTTTGATCAATTGAAGATTTAGGATCCATATTGTTCATGTTTGTATTGATACTAAATGAACTTTAATCATTTCATATATACCTTCCAATTGATCATGGATCATTTTAGGCAATTTGGACTAGTGATAAGTTTGTCCTAAGTTATCATGAAGAATGATTGATGTATTGGACCAATCTCCTAGACTTTTCTCTTGACCACCTTGCTTTTAAACCATGATATGCATTTTATGCAATATACCTACATTATTTTGACCTAACCAAAGATAGGTTCAACTTTTACATAAGTTAACTTGTGATTGCTTAACATAAGGCCAAAGTTTCTCGAATCGGAATACTAATTAGTAAATTTTACTTTAATGCCATTTATTATTCCACACTTTACATTTATGTCATTTACTTATTGAAATTTAATTCCCGTAATTTAATTCCCACCATTTACTTTCTTGCTATTTAATTTCCATGTCATTTATATTTCATGCATTTTTCCTTTTATTTTATTTCTGCTTTGACTAAAATACTAATAAATAGAAAACCCTAAAATATGTGATCTTTGACCTTCTGGACTAAACGTAATTATCCTGAGCAAAAAGGAGGAAACTTTGGACTATTTAGACCTTGTTACTATTACCATAGCTTGAATTTCATATGATACAAGTTCATCTGATACCTTGTCTTGGAACTTGTTTATGCTTTATGATGCTTGAGTTTCCATCTACTTGTGGCTTACTCCATAGGGAAAGGATGCATTGTTTAACTTCTGTCAAGTTGCTTGCTTTATCTTTGTCATATCTTTTATCATTTGCTTTTACTTTATGCTTTAGGATAGTCTCTTCATCTACCCCCTTCTTCAAATTTTAAAATATTCCCTCTTTTTCAAAGGATTATTGTTTTCAAACATGAACCACTTTCATAATAAACCTTGACTTTGTCAACTGAACTTTTAAACTTATTTTTCTTAATAAATTATAAGCAACCTAATCATATTAAAACTTTTTCAAAAATACAAAAAAAACATGAACTTCATTCAAAACTTTTTGTGCTCTTGTGTACTTTTCCCTTTAAAACTTTTTCTCAAAGATTAGAAATGAGTTATTTACATAATTGAGATGTTATTCTCCTATCCCCATAAGTCATGATTGAAAATATATCGAATTTTTCCACTTGAGTACTAGAGGCATACTTGTTAATTTTATCCAAGTCTAAACCCTCCCTCATGGTGATATATTGTTCCTCTTTCTCGTACTTTGTGGATGATTAGTTGAGTTTTCTCCTAAAAATGACAACTTGTCTTTTTAATTCAAAATCAACCAACACCAAGTTTTACACTTTTTGAGAAGAACTACGTGGTTCTGATTTCTCCATTTCACGTTGGAGGTACGTAGGCTCAGAACTCTTGAAGTTTTGCCGAATAAAAAATGTTAAAAAATAAATTCTTTACATATTTCTCTAGTTATACTGCAAACAACCATTTTTAACTAAACAAAGATTTTCAACAGGTTCCCATGGAGTACCATGGATATGAAGAGTGTTAATACCTTCCCTTTACATAGCCAACTCCCTTACCCTATTCTCTTTGTGCTTTGCTTATTGCTTTGTTTTTTTCTTGCTTTTTGCTTTGCATGCTTTTTAGGGTTTTATTCGATCTTTTCCCATTCATTTGGAAACAATAAAGTTTGGTGGTGACTCTTGCTTTTTTCTGAGATAAGTTAATCAATAGCTTAATCTAAAATTTTGTTGCCACATTACATTACACAAGGATAATAAAAGATCTCATCGTTGCTAGGAAGATTTTGTGCCACATATTCAAGGAATTAAATAACTTCTTTCTCATACAATTTATTAGCTTTTATCCATATACGATCTATAATACAATATGAAATTTATATTAAAAATTTGTAAAATCTTTTAACTGTACAACAATACAACATTACAACAACAACATTCTCAATACAACAACTTACTAAATCACTTTTCACCAATATGGAAAAACTATATATACCATAATACAACAACACAACAATAATATTGTGAACAACACATTAAAAATTTGAATACAACAACATAACAAGAATGAAACAACTACAACAACAATATATAACATTATCAACACTACAAACACAACCTCATTCCCACCCAATCACAACAACATATAACATTAAACAACAACAAAAACCTATAACTATCTCAAAAAAATAGCAAAAACCTAAAATTTAACATGAATGATGATGAAATAGCTAACGTAGCGTAATTGTGAACAAGAGGAAGAGGCCTGGAAACGATTTTTTTGAATGCTTCTTGAAGTTTCGTCTTTCCCCTCCTTGATTTGAAATTGAAATGGCGGAGTTTTCCTGGTCTATGCTATCGCTCTCTTCTATTCTTTCGCTAGGAAACTTGTGTTATGAAGAAAATAAAATAAAGGGTTAAATAAGTTTTAGGTCCCTGTAAATATCTCAAATTTCATTTTTAGTCCCTCAAATATTTTCCTTCAAAGATTGGTCCCTTCAAAATTTTCCGTCTAGACAATTGGTCCCCAACACCGAGTTCCACTAACGGCTTCCTATGTGGCAAGACAAGTGGATTAAATAATTTGTTTTATTTTCTGATATGGTATCCATTACGTACCTTCTCCCAAGTGGCATATCTCATGTTTGAAAAGCATATTCCTTCGACAGTGGTTCAAAACACTGACGAATCTTCATCTTGTGGTCCTAAATATCGAAGAAACTTCAGCTGGATGTTACGTTACTGCGGTCCCAACAACTATTAGGTAAGTTCCACTTGCTATAGTTTATTTATTCCGATCATTACTTGCATTCCCCATGGTCTGTTCCCAAATTCTAGGGTTTTTCATCTTTAATCTATCTGTTGGTAATATCTGGGTTACCCTTGTTTTTTCTTGAAATGTGTAGGAAATGGGGTTATTTAAGGTTGTCTTTTATACCAAAAGGTCATTTGTAAAGGATGAAGGGTTAAAATACGAATGGGGTGATGTTTATGTTGTATGTGGGAAAGATCCCAATTTCTGGTCATACTTTGAAGCATGCGATTCAATTAAGGGTATAGATTCATCGTTTAAAACTGAAGATGTGAAAATATGGTGGAAGTCTGAACATGGCTCACTTGAAAATGGTCTAAAACCCCTTATTAATGATGAGGATGCAACAATGTTAACTAAGTGTGCCGAGGAGACTAAGTGTGATGTTAAGATATATACAGAGGCAAGATTATCTAGTGGTGAGAAGACTTATATGGAGAGGTTAAAAGAGAAAGAAAAAGGCCACGTTAATGTTGAGGAAAATGAAGATGGAAAGGACAGTGAGTCGTCTGAAGACTCATTGAATGGTATACACTTTGAAGATAGTGAAGAAGAGAGGATGCACGATTTTGATGAATACATGGGTGAAGATGCCGGTACAGGTGGAGTGGGTAATGGTGATGGTACAAGTCAAATGGATAATGGTCAAGGGATACCTAAAGGGTTGACTACAGTTGAGATGCAAAAGGGAACATGTAATTAAGGATAATTTAATCACAGATGAACTTGATAGTGGGGCAGATGATAATAGTGATAATGGCAGGCCTCCAGTGATAAGGTTTAATGAACATGAAAACCTTAGAAATGAATTTAAATTCAAGGTGGGAATGGAATTTTATTCTCTGAAGCAATTTAAAAAGGTTGTACTAGAACACAATGTGTTGAATGGTAGGGATGCCAGGTTTTCCAAAATTGATGGGACAAGGTGTAGGGTTGTTTGTAAGGACAAACAACAATGTGATTACATAGTTTTATGCAGCAGGGTTTTGAGAACTACATCATCCAGGATCAAAACTATATTTCAGAAGCACAAATGTGGAAGAAGGTTCTTCAACAAGAATGCTAATGTTGATTGGGTATCTAGAGCGATTGTTGACAAATTACAGAACAATTTAGGTATGAAATTGAATAAAGTTGTAGCAGATGTAAGATTGAGGTTTGCTACAGAAATGATTGGATGTAAGGCTTTCAAATCAAGGTAGATAGCTAGAAAGGTTGTTGAAGGGGACTCATCCAAGCAATACAACATGCTATGGTCATATGGAACTGAATTGAGGAGGGCATCCAAAGGAAACACATTTAAGTTGAACATTTCTGGTTTTCCACCTAGGTTTGAAAGGTGCTACCTGTGCTTTGATGGAACAAAGAAACATTGAAGGTTGGATGTAGACCATTCATAGGGTTAGATGGATGTCACCTAAAAAACAAATATGGTGAGATCTTGTTGATAGCTGTCAGTAGGGATGCCAATGAGCAGTATCTTCCACTTGCCTTTGGGGTTGTGGATAATGAAACTAGGGACTGTTGGAGTTGGTTTGTTAATTTACTTTTCGAAGACATGGTTCTGATAATAGGAGGTGCTTCATCTCTGATTAGAAAAAGGTATACTTAATGTTACTTGTTTATTTAGTTTTTAATGTCACTTATTGGTGTGGTGGTCATGTATATGCAGGGACTGGTGTATTTGAGGAATAATATCCTAAGTTTGAACACAGGTTTTACTTAAGGAATTTATATGCTAACTTCAAGAAGAAGTTTGGGGGTGGAACACTATATAGATATCTCATAATGGTTGCAGCAAAAGCAACATATTTTGAAGATCAAGAGGATAAGATGAATCAAATTAAGGAGGTATGTCCAAATGCTTTTGGATGGCTAAATGTTATTCCCAAGAATAAATGTTGTAAACATGCCTTTCCCTTGTACTCTAAGTGTGATATTCTTATGAACAACCTAAGTGAATCATTCAATGCTACTATTTTGATGCAAAGGAATAAACCTATAATTACCATGTTTGAGTGGATTAGGAACTATCTTATGGCTAGGTTTGCCACTCTTAGGGATAAGGTTGAAAAATACAAAGGAGATATCATGTCTAAACCACTTAGAAGGTTAGATAGGTAGATAGAAAAATTGCTAATTGGCTGCCCGCATATGGAGGTAGACTAACATTTCAAGTAAGTCATGTAATGTTCACGGAAAGTTATGTTGTAGACTTGGCAAAACATACTTGTTCTTGTAACTTTTGGGACTTGGTTGGGATCCCATGTAGACATGTTGTTGCATCCATACATAGGAAGGTAGATAATTCCATTAAGTATGTAAACAAGTGTTACCATAGGTCTACCTATGTCTCATGTTATAATGAAGTTAACAGTCCCATTAATGGCCAAAACAAATGGACAAGGACTTCTGACCCTGAAATATTACCACCAAGTTACAAGAGAGGTTTTGGTAGACCAAAGAAACTTAGAAGAAGAGATCCAGATGAGGCAAGTCAAACAAGGTGGCAAAGGACAAACACAAGCCACAGGTGCAAGACTTGCTTGGAATATGGACACAATGCAAGGACATGTAAGAAAAATAAACAATTGGCAGTTATTGAAGGTAAACTGCCAAGAGATGTTGCACCCACCCAAGGAAGCCAAACACAAAATGAGGCTACTGCTGGATCCAAAAAAAGGGTTAGTAACTCAAACTGAACAAAAAATTTACATTAGAAATTCATATATAATTTTCAATATCTTGTTACAATTATGTTGGATGCAGAGTGGCCAAAAGGTACAACCAAAACCAAAAAAGAAGGCACATCTAAGAAATCAAACACAGGAAATTGGCGTCAGACTACTATAGGACATAAGAGTCATGCTACTGTAGGAACTGGGAGTCATGCTACTGCAGGAAATAGGAGTCATGCTACTGCGAGAAATGGGAGTCATGCTACTGCATGAAATAAGGCTCAAGCACCAACTGTAACAAATATGAGTCATGCTACTCAACTTGAAGAAAACCATGCACCAACTGATGTGACACCTACTCAACCTAGGGTACACCTTTCACAAAATTTTGTTACCTCATCTAAGGCAATGAGAATGTAATGTGGTATAGATCTTGATGAACTACAGGTATTGTTGAATGATGATGACATACTAGATATTCCACCATTAAGAATTGATACTAGTCCTACAAAGAATAATATGCTTGGTCCCAAAACCTTTATTGGTATATGTCCTAAGGTATCAAAACCCGCTAAACCTGCTGCTAACCTAACTATGAGTGACCCTGTAAGTTTGTAACTTGTTCTGATAGACTTATTTTGCATGTTTTGTTTTTTACCTTGATAACACTTTGTTTTCATAATATCTGAAAATCATGATATCACCAAGGAAAAAGTCAAAGATTGTTGCATCTACAACTAAAAAGAGTGACAAACTTCGGACTTTGATGACAAAGAATATAGAGAGACCTGAAAGGGATCCAAATGATCCATTTGTAATACCTAAAGAAGACTAAACTATTGGCAGTTTTAGGGGAAAGGGAAAGAAGAAATGGGATGACATCAAGAAGAGCATGACTCAGTGAAAGCTCAAGAGTGACACAAGTGTAGTTTTGTTGTAACTTATGTCTTATAAAACAAATGAATGCTATATTATGAACCAATTGTAATGTTATACACTTTGTAATTTATTTTGTTATGTACTTTTTTATGTGTTTTGTAATGTGTTTTGTTATGCACTTTGTAATGTGAATTGTTATGCACTTTGTAATGTGCTTTGTTATGCAATTTGAACCTTTAATGTAATTTGTACTCATGTCTCAGTATGTGCTTAGTTATGCACTTAACAGTAAAATTACAAGCTTTTTATACCAATATTGCAAATTATGTCAACTTAATCATAACAAACAATATTGATAACAATTCAGCACCTACAATTGATAATAAAATGAACATTGAAGCAAGACCTAAAATCAGAGTACATTCTCATTATAGATGAACAATTCAGAAACTACAATTGATAACACAATACACATTAATCATAAATGACACAACAAGACACAACATCTTCAATTTTCCATGAAATTTTTCAGTTTTCAATTTGGTCTTCAAGTTCTTGTTCTTCTTCCTTGATTCTTCATAAAACGACTTCATATATCCCACCGATGTCATGACTTTAAACTCTGAGTTCCTAATGGTAACATCTTCATTTCCAGATTTTACATCAAGATCTTCATCCCATATGAATAGATCACACGTATCAGAACTTTGCCAATAAGGACATCTCCAAAACAACCTACCCTTACTTGGTCCATTCTTGCAACAATATGATACCATCCGAACCTGACAGCCACAAAAATTCCTAACTCACAATTTCACAAAAGCAATAGACATTAGGGTTATGCAGCTGAAGGATGGCAAATATGAAAGAAGAAATAAAGTGAACCACCAAACCAACTAAAGCAGAAAGAAGAAGGAAGGCGAACCACCAAACCAACCGGCTGAAGGAAATTCAAGAAGAAGATTATGAACGAAAAGGAAAGGAAATGAATTAGGTCAAAATGCACGTGACTCAACTTTAAGAAGGTGTTCACGTTGTATTCCATATCAGAAAATAAAACAAATTATTTAATCCACCTTCCTTTCCATATAGGAAGCCGTTAGTGGAACTTGACGTTGGGGACCAATTGTCTAGACTGAAAATTTTGAAGGGACCAATCCTTGAAGGAAAATAGTTGAGGGACTAAAAAATAAATTTGAGAGATTTACAAGGACCTAAAACTTATTTAACCCTAAAATAAAACATGTTATGTTTTAATTTTAGAAAAACACTTTTCACCACAGTTGACAAAAACAATTGTTCTGGACTGGCCCAATGGCTAGGCATATCCCAATTTGCTTCTACCTTCCACTTGGCCCTACAACTTTGGCCCACAAGCTCTGGCCCTTCAATCGAGCATACTTGGTCGACTGCACCCCATGAGCCAAGAGACCACTGATTCCCTGAGCCATGCACCTGCCCGTATCGGCAACTACCTCCGGGTCTGCTCGACACGCGTGGAGCAGATGATCAGGAAACGTCCATAACACATCTGCCCGTAATCTCTACCTTTCTCGAGCAACAGTTAGTTACGAGAATGACTGCCCGTTTTGACTAAATCTTGACAGTTACCTATTTTTTAGGAAAGTAATATCTAAGCCCAAATTTAGGAACCAATGTCCAAGCGCCAGAGGCACTATATATACCCTCACACTTGTGAGGGCCATTTATCGAATATTCACTCTAAAAACCCTATTCTCTTTCTTGTATATCTTTGCACCCGTACTTACTTGATTGTCAGAGTTCCTTGTAGGTACATTCACCTCCTCTCCTCAGTTTTCCAGCCTAGTAGTCATCATCCTTTGGCCACTTTCAGGTTCTGATCATCTAGTAAGATAAGTGGTCATGACGTGTCTGCTTGTAACCAAAAGGAATCTGCCACTATCCCACGATCTTCCACATGAGTTAAGACGGCGGGCGCCATGGCAGAGATGGCGGGCACCATTTTTTTTATTTTTGTCCTATCCAAAAGGAGTTAGGGGGTGGTTTTGTATTTCCAAGGATTTAATTTTCTCTATAAATAGGCATTCCTAGTTTCATTTCAAAGCATCCAACTTAGTTTACAACACTAAGCCTAAACTCACCATTTGTAAAAGCGATAATTTTTCACATCGGGGGATTATCACATTGTAGTTGTGATTAGGTTGGAGCACTTGTAAATTAATCTAGCCGCCATTTTCTTTACAAGTCAAAGTTTACTTTCCAATTGTATCAGATTTAAAGTCTCCAATTTGGAGAAAGTATTATTCAATTTTTGCTGACCTTTATTTACTTCACATTTACTTTATTTCGTTTATTTTCTTGCACTTTCCTTACTTTATTTACTTTCATGTTTTGTCATTGTCTACTTGTTTATTACCTTGCGTACTTTACTGTCCTTTTAAGTTTTATAATGTATTTTAACATGATCAATTTCAGCATGTCTGTTTCTTTTTCCATGTCTGGGTAAGTCTTTCAGGGTTAGAGTGTAAGGATCACCAGTATGATAATAATCTATATATTGTATCTGTAGAAATACTTTAGGGGCTGTTTTGATTTTAACACAAGTTTTCAGTACTAAATTTCATTGGGTAAGATTGAAATCCGTCAAATTCTAAAAGTTAAACTTAGTTAGATTTAACTGTCCGAAGAGGAGGAAAGCACTTTATCCAGTTAAATAGGAGTTTTTAACACTAATTAGAAAATGATTTGAAGCTATGTTTGGACGCATTTATAGGTTTAAAATTCGGTTCCTTGAGCGAAAGCCATGGATCCCTTTTAAGTTAAACATTCCAAATCAGAATCACATTTTTTTAACTAAGTTAAGAGTCCAATTTCTTAAAAATAGGTTTACTACTTTAACGCAAATATGCACCTTTTATAAGGGACAATAGAAGGCATTAATTAGAGAGTAAACTCATTTCTGAATACGCGAAAGCGATAGTTCCCATTAAATTGATTCTTTTCAAAAGTAAAAAAATATTGCCTCATAATTAGTTCTATTTAGAAACGATCGGAGTACTATCTAACTGATGTGAGTTACATTTGAGCTTGTCTTTTTTATCTGAATTTCCATTCCATTATTTCTTTTCCTATGTACTCAAAAATACTTATTTGATTTGACTTAGATAAACACCGTAACAATCAGTAACGATAGATTTGACTATTGGTCTCTAAGGTTCGACAATCTTTTATATTACTCTGACGTGATTCGTATACTTGCGAAAATACTGTATCATGTTTTTGGCACCGTTGTCGGGGACTAACTTCATCAAATTTTGTACCTTGTTGTTACACCGTCTAGACTAAGACTTTGTTAGCTGGTAAATGCAAAGAATTCATAGTACCGACAATTTATTAGATCCTATAGCAGAACCCGAATGTTACGCCCACACACGTCTCTTACTGCTACCAGTTAGGAGAGCAATGGTCGAAGATTGTAACCGAAGACACCTTAAGGAATTTGCCCAACCATCTGATGAGAAACCCAATTCTAGTATAGTAAACCCAGCTATACTTGCTAATAATTTTGAACTGAAACTCTCTTTTCTACAATTAGTAAAACAAAATAAATTCGCAGGCCTCGCTACAGAGAACCAAATTCAACATTTAAAAGTTTTTATCCAATTAGCCGACACCTTTAAAACAAATGGTGCTACACCTAAGGCGATTCGTTTAAGACTATTCCCTTTCTCCCTCAGAGATAAAGCACGCTCTTGGTTATATTCCCTTCCATCCAACTCAATAACAACCTGGAAAGACCTCATGAGAGTGTTCCTTAGTAGATATTTCCCCCGAGTAAGACCGCAGTCTTTCGAAATCAGATCACCATATTTACTCAAAAATCAAGGAGAATCACTTTTTGAAGCTTGGGAGAGATATAAAGAACTATTAAGAGCTTGTCCACACCGTGGCCTAGAATAATGGTTGATCATTCACACCTTCTATAACAAGCTCCATTATAACACTAAGATGACCATCGATGCTACCGCCATCAACGCACTAATGAACAAACCTTACCCTAAAGCCAGCGCTCTCATCGAAGATATGGCTCAAAACTATTACCAGTTGGAGCAGAGCAAGGAGCAATAGATAAAAAGGAGACTCGAGGAGGAATTCATGAGATAAATTGTATGGACATGATGTAAGCCAAAATGGAAGCTCTAGTGCTAAAAGTCGAACACAAGTCTACAAACCCTGCCACTGTAGTTGCAGTCCACCTAGAGTGTGAAATCTGTGGAACCAAAGGAAATCAACCAACCAAGTGTAAATTATTAAATGAATCAAACACGTACCAGGTCAACTATGCCCAAGGAAACCCATTTTAGAACACTTACAACCATGGATGGAGGAATCACCCAAATTTCTCCTATAAAAACAATAACCCTATTCAAAATTCTGCACCTCAAAGACCACAAGGTTTTCAAGCTCAAAAACCAAACCAACCTATGCAAGTTGTGCCCCAAAGACCAAACCTTGAGAAAATCATGGAAAGTTTCATTTCCTCCCAAACTCAGCAAAACAAAGAATTCATGAACCAGAACATTCATGTAAATGAATTGTTCACTCAATTAGGAATTAAGGTTGACCAGATAATCACTCACAATAAGATGCTTGAAACCCATATCTCACAGGTATCTCAAACATAATCCCTCAAACTACACCTGGAGGGAAATTTCCTGGACAACCTCAGCCCAACCCTCGAAGGAAAGTTAACGCCATTACCTTACAAAGTGGCACCACTTACGATGAACCTGTTAACCCAACATCAAATGAATCTGAAGCATCTAAGAAAAATGACATGCCTATAGACCAACTAGAATAATCAGTAGAACCATAAAAACAGAAAAACCAGGAAGTGAAATCTAAAGATAAAACTTATACACCACCCCTCATATAAACCACCGATTCCATATCCACAAAGACTTAAACAAACCAAAATTGAAAGTCAATATAAAAAATTCATAAATATAATAGATAAATTCCATGTAGAGATTCCTTTCACCGAAGCCATCACCCAGATTCCATCTTATACAAAATTCCTCAAAGACATTCTGACCAATAAACATAGGCTTGACGATCCCAAACCCTTAGAATGCAACTCCATTTCCCGAAAATAAACTTGCTAAGAAGGATAGAGATCATGGAAGTTTTTCCATACCTTGTGTTTTAGGCAGTCATGTCATCGAAAAAGCATTTTTAGACTTAGGTGCTAGCATAAGCGTAATGCCTTTAGCAGTTTGTAAGAGGTTAAATTTAGTAGAATTACAGTCGACTAAGAAGTCTCTTAAATTAGCCAACAGATCTGTTAAATATCCAATAGGCATATTAGAATACATCCCACTTAGAATCGGGCAACTGTACATCCCAACAGATTTTGTGGTCATGGACATTAAAGAAGACGACGAAATCCCAATCCTCCTAGGTAGATCATTCTTATCAAGAGCTGGAGCCATAATAGATGTTAAGAGAGGAAAATTAATTTTTTAAGTAGGTGACGAAAAGATAGAATTTATTCTTTCAAAATTCCTAATGGCACCAGCCATATGAGACGCATGTTATGTTATCGACATCATTGATGAATGCATAAGGGAACTAGACAAAGAAGAACCTACAGAAACAATCAAATTACCTTCGACCCCCATACTGAAGGATGATGGATTTTAAAAAAACGAACCCTACATTGAAGAAAACCTCTATGAATGTTTAGCCCTTACCCCAGATCCTATACTATGCCATAAGAAACCATCTCTAGAACTTAAAGAACTACCCAAGAATCTATGATATGAGTTTTTAGATGAAAGAATGAATTGTCCGATTATAGTCAGTGCTACCTTAAACCAATATGAAACAAATCAACTCTTAGATGTCTTACGAAAATATCCCTCAACCTTAGGGTATAACATCTCCGATTTAAAAGGGATAAGCCCATCAGTATGTATGCATCAGATTTTATTAGAGGAAAATTCTAAACCCTTCAGAGAGCATCAAAGAAGGATAAACCCTAAAATGGGTGATGTTGTTAAGAGAGAAATGCTTAAGTTACTAGAGGTTGGTATAATTTATCAAATTTCAGACAGTAAGTGGGTAAGCCCTGTGCATATGGTACCAAAAAAGGGAGGTATCACAGTCGTGCAAAATGAGAAACGTGAACATCTAGAAGGCGGTTGACGTATGTGCATAGATTAGAGAAAGCTAAACAAGGTAACTGGGAAGGATTATTTCCCTCTTCCATTCATAGATCAAATGCTTGAACGTCTTGCTAGACACTTTTATTTTTGTTATCTAGATGGATACTCGGGATTTTTCCAAATCCCTATTCACCCTGAGGACGAAGAAAAGACAACCTTTACATGTCCTTACGAAACATTTGCTTATAGACGAATACCATTCAGACTCTGTAATGCCCTAACTACCTTTCAACGTTGCATGATGTCAATCTTTGCAGATTATCTTGATGGAATTATGGAAGTATTTATGGATAATTTCTCGTTATGCGGATTAGATTTTAAAGACTGTCTCGCTAACCTTGAGAAAATTCTAGAAAGATGTGTAGAAGTAAACCTTGTGTTAAACTGGGAGAAGTGTCATTTTATGGTTAATGAGGTATAGTATTTGGTCACATTGTTTATGAAAAAGGAATTGAAGTTGATAGAGCCAAAATAGAAGTGATAGAAACCATCAAACCGCCTAAAACCATTATGGAAGTCTGAACTTTTCTTGGACATATCGGTTTTTACCGATGCTTTATCAAAGACTTATCTAAAAGAACCGAACCTTTAACTGGACTTCTAATGAAAGACGTTGAATTTATTTTCAACGGAAAATATATTGAAGCTTTTAACCTTTTGAAACAAGCACTGATTTCAGCACCTATTATGCAACCCCCAAATTGGACCCAATCTTTCGAAATCATGTGTGATGCTAGCGATTATGCTATTGGTACAATTCTAGGGCAAATAAAGAATAAGAAGTTACATGTAATTTACTATGCCAGTAGAACCTTAGATGTCGCCCAACTTAGCTATACAACGACCGAAAAAGAACTCCTAGTTGTAGTTTTTGCAATTAATAAATTTAGATCTTATCTGGTCAGAGCCAAAATTATAGTTTATACAGATCATGCAGTTATTCGGTACATGTTAAGCAAAAAGGATGCTAAGCCTATGTTACTTTGATGGATCCTTTTACTACAAGAGTTTGACCTGGATATTCGAGACAAGAAAGGCACATAAAATGTACTTACTGATCACCTTTCTAGGCTTGAATACCTAAAACCAGATTCAATACCTATAAATAATGACTTTACCTATGACAAATTGATAGCTAAAATTGACACGGTTGAAGATAATGACCTTGATACTTCTGAGAACTTTGAAAAAGACTAAGCAGTAAGCAATGTACCTTGGTAAGTTGACTTTGTAAACTATCTAGTTGCTGATATCATACCCCCTAACTTTAACTATCAACGAAGAAAGAAATTCTTTAGGGATGTAAGACATTTTTATTGGGACAAACCACTTCTTTTCAAAAGAGGCACAAACAACATTTTTCGTCGTTGTTTCCCCGAAGAAGAGGTAAGAAACATCATAGAACATTGTCACTCTGCATCTGTTGTACCCCAAAATTTACCATACCATTTTTCCTCAAAACATTCTCTTACGCGTTTTCAAAATGCTCAAGCTACTCAAGACTTGACTGGTCAAACCTCCTCCTAAGCAATGGGTCTACAACTAGGGTTTTGAGTTTATAGAGGAAATTTGGGTTGCAAAGGACTAAAATGGTTTTCATGGTTCATCATAGGTCCTCAACAATGTTCATGTCAAGTTTCAAGTCTTTCATCACAAGTTTTCTCAGTCAATGGTTCAGATGATTGAAAATCAACTTTAATGGGTAAAAAGTCAACTATGGTCAACATACAGTCCAACTTCAATATTGTTTTGCAACAAAAACATTTTGAAGTGACATTCAACATTTGATCAAGGGTTGATCACGATTCCTCAAGGAAAGCCCTCAAATCATCAAAGGTCAAAAATTGCCAGAATAGGGTTTACTTAGGAGAAGTCAACTAAACTTTGACCAAGCATAACTTTCACATGCTTCATCAACTTTTCCCCAACCAAAGCCCAGTTTAAAGGAATTTCAATTCTCTACAACTTTGTATTTCTTATCAAGACCCAAAAGTGCTTCATTTGAAAGATATGAGCTAATACATTATAGGTCATTTTCAAAAGTCAACAAAAGATACTTTCTGTCAAGGCAACTTACATCAAGGTAAAGTCTCCAAATGCAAAAATGACCAGAAGAGAAATTGTAGAGGACATATTGAGCTTTTGAAAGAGTCTAAGATCATATTCAAATTATAAAAATTGAGAAAGTTATGAGTTGCACAAGTTGGGACATTTTGAAGAAATGCAGGAAATGCAAAATGTGCAAACTTGAAATTTTGGACTTGTGACCTAACTTTTTGGGCTTCAAACATGTCCATGACCTTATGAAAGACTCTTAAGCTCACTCATACCTTGTCCTATATTTTCTTAGTATTTTATTTATATTTATTTTTTTTATTCAAATAAATTAAATAAGATACAAAATAATTGGGCTAGGTTCATGAGTGGTTTCTTAAGGCCCAATACAACTCATTCCAGCTTGTTACATCATGCCAAAAGCGTGCAAAACCAAGAGACGAAAGAATATTCACTTTTGGAAATTTTTTAATGGATTTTGGAAACAATTCACACACTTGATTATACATGATACCATACTACTTTTGTTACCCTAAATACATGCTCTATATATGCACAACACTCAGATCAAGAGAAGACACACATAGGCTGCCTCAAAAGCTAGGTTTCAAAAATAACAAAAAAGTGCAAACTTGAATCAAAGGATCCGACCACTTTCAGACCAAGTAACTCGTTACAAATCATCCCTGGTACACCTAAGAGTAAGAATAGACCAAAATCCATGGTCACCAGTGCTTGAACTCAGCACACGCACATTCCCTTTTTTCCAAATATTCATATATTCATTTTCATGCATGAGTAATATTTATTGATTTCCCAAAGAGTTTATTTTGTTGTATCGAACATATCTGGATCAAAAAAATGGAGCTATGACGTGAGAATTGAGTGTCGCCACGGTTAGGGCAGTTTGCACCATTCTCTCTGGGGTCATTATTGGGCCCAAGATTTTTTACTTTCTCCATACCCCCCCCATTTACTTGCTTTTCAGCAGGCCCATTTGTTTTTTTAATTAATCATTTTTCTTTTTAATTAATCTTATTAAAATAAGAAAAATCAGAAAAATTATAAAAAATTTAGATTTAGGTTTTTGTTTAATTAAATTAATTTTTGATAAATAAAATTAATTTAATTAATCATACTTTAGTTTTATTTTATTAATTAATTTAATTATAAATAGGGTTTATCATTATTATTCACTACAAAATATTTTTCTAAACAAAAACACCAAAATACTTTTTTATAACACTTAGAACTTTTCTACTAGTCTGGTTACCCCAGGTTTTGACGAAGACATGATGAGTGTTCTATTCCAGTTCTTTGACCCTGCACATCACTACTTTAGTTTCCTAGATTATCAGCTGGTACCCACAATTGAAGAGTTCTCTCAACTACTGGGATTAGTTGTTCTTGATCAGACACCCTTCATCGGTTTAGAGGAAACTCCGAAACCAGAAGTTATTGAAGCAGCCTTACATCTGAAGCGGTTTTCTGATGGGAAACAAGAAGTGGAGTCATAGGTTTTTTGGCTAAGTTTCTGATAGAGAAGGCTCAACTATTTCTGGATGCTATGAGTTTTCAGTCTTTCGAGGAGATCTTGGCCCTTCTAATCTATGGATTGGTGCTATTCCCTAATCTAGACTAACTCATAGATGAGAACACCGTCAAAAATTTCCTTGCTCGTAATCCTGTGCCTACCTTTCTCGGAGACCTTTTGCATTCTCTTCACACTCGCACTATGAAGAGGCGAGGAACTCTCGTGTTTTTTATACCTCTGTTATCCAGGTGGTTTATTTCACACCTTCCCCGCTCGGTAATGAAGAATTAACAAGGTTTGAGGTGGTCGCAAAAAATATTGTCACTTTCTCATACAGACATCTACTGGTATTCCCAATCACAAGAGGATATCACTTTCATTGACCATTGTGGGGAATTCCCTAATGTTCCACTCCTTGGAGTTAGGGTAGGTATCACTTATAACCCTTCTCTAGATCTACGTCAATTCAGTTATTCTCGAACAGATGGTCCTCACGATGCACATATCCAGGGAATTATGTTCGACTATGAAAATGATCCTCAAGGTTATTGTTGGATGTTTATACATGATTGGGGCTTGGTAAGCAAGATTGATAGTAGGGCTTTAGGATAATATAACTCCATCCCTCTGGAGCCCTATCTCAAATGGGTACGAGCTCGCGCTCAAAACCTCATGATGCCATACCCAGCTGTCTTACCAATGATCATGGAACCTTTTGTCGAAGGAGATGTTTCTCGCATCATCCTTCATCTGGATATGCCTATTGACCTTGAAGAATTGCAAAAGTATTAGATTCAACTCAAGGAAGAACGAGACACCTTTGAGACTCAACTCTATGCAAGTGAGAAGAAAGTATTGGAGTTCACAAAGCAAATTCACGAGGAGTAGAGTATTAATGCATACATCAACACAAAGAGGAAGCGTATGTGGGAAACTTTAGTATTAGGTCTTTGGAGTTTATTTTTTTTATCTCTTTGAGACCTTGTTATTTTCATTGTAAGCCAAAGAGGCAATTATAATTTTGGAATTTACTAATAAAATCTTTGTTTTTGTTTCCTCTTGGTTAGCAAATTAAAATTTCCTAAGGTCCATGAAAACATTGCATTTACATATCATGCATCATTACATAACAGGTTTTTCATACATGTTTCTCATCTTCTCGCTGTTTATTTCAGAAGAAAAACGGCCCTCGAACAAACTGTTAAGGATCTCCAGGCTCAGCATGCACAACTTCAAGAGACTCTTCTGAATCTGGCCCAAGGACAAAAAGATCTGATGGCGTTTGTCGCAAACAATTGTTGGGATCTGAAGAGCAAGATTCAGGATATGATCGATAATAAGGAAATTGAGTTCGATCCTCCGGAGACTCTGAACGTGATTACTACACCTATGCCCAAGCATGACAAGGGCATAAGTGCTATTGAAGATGTTCTATATGTTACCTCTATATTTGATGTGGTTACTCCCCTCTCGACAATAAAAAAGAATTTGTTACAAGCCAATTTATTTTCGGGATGTGTTGAAGAATGTTATTGTTGTGTAGTCCAACCTAATGGTTGCGGGTTAATGAAGGAAAGTGATCAGCCCCTGATGGATGAACATATAATTTTGATTGAGAAAGTTCTGAATGCTGAGAATTTGTGCAAATATTTGTTTGTCGTATCTGGTACTCCTTTTAGGATCACTTCCAAGCGTTCTATAAGGATTACCGCCAATCCAAAAGCTGCTTCGTTAATCATTGCAACACCTGGGCCCATCCCATATTCCTCAGAAAAATCTATTCCATGGAATTATGGGTCTGACGTCTATTACCATGGCATTAAACAAGAGTTGTCCGATAAAGATGATGAAGAGTTTGATCCCAACATTGTCAATATTGTAGGGACCAGCAAAATTACTAGAAGCAGAAGGATTTTCTCCCCTGAAATCTCTCCACCTATTCAAGTCACAGTTACCAAGACAACTACTGAGGCTCGGGGTAAAGAGCCAATGATAGAGCCTGCCCAAACGGAGGCACCAAAAGAAACCACAGTCAAGGACACCTTTGAACAAGAGTTGGAAGAGTTTTTGAATATCATTCGCAGAAGCGATTATAAAATTGTTGAATAGCTGGGGCAGACCCCGTCTAAAATTTCCATGTTATCTTTGCTGCTGTGTTCTGAAGCCCATGCACAGGCTTTATAAAATTCCTGAAGACTGCTCATGTGCTGCAAGAAATTTCGGTTGATCAATTTGGAAGTTACATGGCTAGTTTAACAATAGATAATGGATTAGACTTCTCCGTAGCTAACTTGACTCCAGAGGGTAGAAATCATAATAGGTCCCTATATGTCTCCATTGATTGCAGGGGCACTATGTTAGCTCATGTGTTAATTGATAATGGCTCTTCTCTGAATGTTCTGTCGAAAGGCACTCTCAACAGACTAGATTATGAAGGGGTTGTGTTGAAGCTCAGTAATATCGTAGTTCGAGCCTTTGAAGGGTCCAAAATAATGGTGCATGGAGAAGTTGACCTCCTAATCAATGTGGGTTCAAAGATATTTGAATCCACTTTCTATGTAATGGACATCCAGCCAGCTTATTCTTGTCTATTGGGACGCCCTTAGATCCAAGGGGCAGGTGCTGTCACCTTCACCTTGCATTAGAAATTAAAGTATCCTGTAAAAGGCAAGGTTGTTACTGTCTGCGGAGAAGAGGAGTACATGATCAACCACCTGAATTCATTCTGGTACATGGAGATGGACGAAGAATTTATCGAGACTCCCTATCAGACTTTTGAAGTGATTTCCCCTACTGCAGTTCAAGATGTTTCTTCCATTCCAAAGATCATCAAGACTCTACACAAGATGGCTTCCTTGAAAGATGCCAAGGCTACTATATAAAAAGGTGGTAGTACTATTTGGGGTCAGCTTCCTGATATCCCCTATAAATCTGACAAGTTTGGGTTGGGCTTTACTGCAGAAGGTCAAAGGGTTTTTCTTCACGCTCGGGCTGGAAGACCCCTGTTTTGTATCAGCAACAATAGAGTTAATGTTATAGAGGATGCTGACAGTGATTGTGACTTCAACAATTGGAGATTCCCTACCATTAGTGATGAACTTGATAATTAGAAGGCAGAAGACATCTTCCCTATCTCCTTTAGTCAGGAGTAATAGCTATATTCCTGTCTTATTACTTTTAAAAATATTTTGGTTATGTAATAAAACAATGACTTTAAACCTTGTGTCTTACCCGGGGCACAATGGTTCATTTGATAAGGGTTGATGATTTATAAACATTGTTCATTCAATACAAACATTGGACGTTTTGCATGCAAATTTTGTGATCCCTGATTTTCTTTTATATTATTGCATTTTCAAATAGTTATGTGTTCTTACACCCCCCCACACACACTATATTGCAGATCCTCATCCACTCTAGATCTCGTTGACAACAATTCTGCTATTGTCGCTTATGACTTTGAAAATCTGATCTCTCAAGCTGAGGACAAAGGTGAGGGAGATTGTGAGATACCTAGAGAACTTTCCATACTCTTAATACAAGAAGAAAAGGCTATCTGACCACATGAAGATCCAGTTGAAGTGGTGAACTTGGGAACCGAGACAGGCCAAAAAGAAGTCAAGATACGCACCAACTTAGAGAGCAGTGTCAAAAGCAGATTAATTCAGATTTTGCATGAATATGTTGAAATCATTGCTTGTTCATACGAAGACATGTCACGGCTTGATACCGATATTATGGTTCATCGTCTGCCAATGAAAGAGGGTTGTCCTTCGATCAAGAAAAAGGTTCTTCGCATGCATCCTGAAATGTCGGAAAAGATCAAAGTCGAGGTTATGAAGCAATTCAATGCAGGTTTCTTAGTAGTGACATCATATCCTCAATGGGTTGCTAATGTTGTTCCGGTATCAAAGAAAGACAACAAGGTACGTATATGCGTAGATTACAGGGATCTGAATAGGGCAAGCCCTAAAGATGACTTCCCACAACCACATATTGATGTTTTGGTCAATAACACCGCTCAGCACAAGGTATTCTCCTTCATGGATGGTTTCTCAGGTTATAATAAAATCAAGATGGTTCCTGAAGACATGAAGAAAACTACCTTCATCACTCAATGGGGAACTTTCTGTTACAAAGTTATTCCTTTTGGGTTGAAGAACACCGGGGCAACTTATCAGCGTGCCATGGTAGCCTTATTTCATGACATGATTCATCACGAGATAGAAGTCTATTCCAACGACATGATAGAAAGGTCACAAACTGAAGAAGAGCATCTCGATCATCTACATAAATTGTTTGAGAGACTAAAGAAGTACAAGCTAAGGTTAAACCCGAACAAAGGCAACTTTGGGGTGAGATCCGGTAAAATCCTTGGTTTCGTGGTCAGTAGTAAAGGTATTGAAGTTGATCCTTCAAAAGTCAAAGCTATTCAAGAAATTCCGACTCCCCTACTGAGAAGGAATTCATAGGTTTCTTAGGACGACCAAGTTACACTGCCCATGTCATTTCTCATTTGATTGCTACTTGTGAGCCAATCTTCAAGCTACTGAAGAAAGATCAAGTAGTAAAGTGGAACGAAGACTTTCAAATAGCCTTTGATAAAATCAAGGAGTACTTATAACAACCTCCAATTTTGATGCTTCCGATTGAAGGAAGACCTCTAATCATGTACCTAACAGTGCTAGAGATCTCAATGGGGTGTGTACTGGGGCAGTATGACGAGTTTGGTCGAAAAGAGCATGCAATATACTACCTTATAAAAAAGTTTACCGACTGTAAAACAAGATATTCAATGCTCGAGAAAACTTGCTGCGCTTTGGCATGGGCTGTTTGTCGACTAAGACAATATATATTGACCCATACTACCTTGTTGATCTCTAAAATGGATCCCATCAAGTACATATTTGAGAAGCCAGCTTTATCTAGAAGAATAGCCCGATGGCAAATGGTCTAAACAGAATACGACATTCAAAACACCACTCAAAAAGCTATCAAAGGAAGTGTACTGGCAGATCATTTGGCACATCAAGCTGTAGATGGCTATTAGTCTATGAATTTCGAATTCCCAGATGAGAACATTATGCTAGTTACAGATTATGAAGAACCTAGTCCGTATGAAGGACCTGAGCCAGGATCCGATGTACTATGGTTTTTGAAAAAGCTTCTAACGCACTTGGCAATGGAATCAGTGTTGTAATTATCTCTCCCCAGGGTTGTCATACACCCTTCACTGCCAGACTCTACTTTGACTGCACCAACAATATGGCTGAGTATGAAGCGTGCATCATGGGTATTAAGGCGTCTATTGACCTAAGAATCAAGTTCTTGAGCATATATGGGGACTCAGCTCTGGTAATCAGTCATGTCAAGGGAGAATGGGATATGAAGCATCTGAATCTTATCCCTTACCGAGACCATGTGATAACCTCGATTCCATATTTCGAAGAGATTACTTTTTGTGATCGGTGGGAATGAGAACTGACTGTTTTTTAGCTGGTTTCGCGAAATGTCGCGGTAAGCAATATTCGCCACCGTCTTTTATGTTCTCCAACATGGAAAGGACAAAAGCACAGCAAAATTCCTTATTCGAGATGTTTCTCGGTTCGGGAGGTAGATTTATAGAAAGGGAAGGTATTAGCACCCTTTCTATCCGTGGTTATCCACGGGCTCTTAGGTACTTGCTCTTATGTTTTCAAAATTATGTTTTCTTTTCAAATGTGTGTGGGTTTTGAAGAAGTTTCTTTGAAAGATTTCTGAATAACTCTTGTATCTGTCCTCAAGAGTGTTTGAAAAATTTGTTTTGAAAGCTTTTGAAAGTGTAGTGTGTGAAAAGTATTTTGTTTGTTTTTGAAAAGAGCAAGTACCCATGAGTCATCTACCTACCCTAAGGAATTAAGCTGTGTAAGTATCCTTTAGGTAGTGCCATCCCACCATTGAGAAGTAGGTAGCACCATCGTTGGAGGTGTTCGGGTCAATTCGATTATCGGGACTGTGTGGTCACCGAAGCAACGGTAGGACAACTTAGAAGTAACCCTAATGTCCTAGATCCTTTTATCCGAGGCAACCGTTTCGAGGCAACTGGATCTTTAGACAAAGGGCGACCTCTAAGACGTCCTATACTTGATGACCACGTTTCGAAGGCAACGAGTGAGGCGTACCCTAGAAGTGGTGTGTGTATTGTGTGTTGTATTCAGTTAATGTTTGTCTTTGTAATTAGTGAGCTACGAGTTGTTTTTATTTACCATACATTCTTTCATGCAAGTTTAGCAGTTAAGGGGGTGTGGAAAGTAAATTGCGGAAACATAAATCCTACGCTATTACAAGGCGCGGGTCTATACATTGCCAAAAATTACAAAGACCCGTTTTGATAAATAAGTACGGAAAGTAAATAAAAATAGTAAAAGTCCTAATTACTATTACATCCGGAGGCAGTTACATAATAATCCAAAATGAGGAATTAAAATTAAAATGCGCGCGAAAGAAGAATCGGGAATGTCTTAAGGGTGTTGACCCTTTTTAGAAAAAGAAATTGATTTTTTTGGCTTTTTGGAATAAAATGCAATTAATTAAATAAACCTAATCTAATTAATTAAAAGAAAATATATTTTTATGTTTTTTTATGTTTTTATGAAATAAAATAAAAGAATTAAAGTTCTAAATTAACCTAATTCTAAATTATTTTAATTGTTAAAAGAAAAGTCAAAATTGCCTAATTAAACTATTTCAATTAATGTTTATTTACAAAATAAAATAATAATAATAATAATAATAATGATGTTAGTTCTATTTTTTTTGATTTTTTTATGAAAATATGTTAGTTAAATTAATTTAATGATATAGTAATTTTTTTGGTGTTTTTTGGATCAATTTTGATAATTAAAAGCAATTAAAAGTCAATTTAATGATTATTTAACAATTAATTAAAATATGCATGCAAAAATATTATTTTTAATGTCAAAAATTAAATAAACATTTTCTGATTAAAATGCAAAAGGAAAATATTTTTTGTGAGTTTTTAAATGCATGAGAAAATTATTTGAATATAAACTAAATTAGGATAAAAATATAAAAAAGGGAAAAAAACAAAGGGAGCATGTTAATCATGGAAAAGGTAAAGAAAAAATGCCAGGTCCAGGATTCGAACTCGTGCCCTCTGGGGACATCCACTAACGCGTTGCCATCTGAGCCAGCTATCTTTGGTGTCACTATTCTACAATCAAATGGTTAAAAATGAAAACGTGGCATGTTTGAATTTAAAACAAAGTCAGCATGCGTGGGGCCCAGGTATAACATGGAAGCGAATCAGATTGAGTCATCGTGCCACGACAGCCACGCCTGAGTCTTTAACAGTCAATGACGTCGGAGCCCTAGCTCCGGTCGTCTTCTCCGGCGAGCGCTATGGCCAAATCTGCAAAATAGGGGAAATCAAAGAAAAAGAATGACCTAGTCACCCTAATTAGACCCCTGCGGATTCAATGGTGCCATTATCTTGGCCAGAAAATGACTGTACAGGGAGTTTCGAAGAAGATGACCAAAACGGCCCTAGCAATGGCAGGTCCTTACTCCTGCGTTAAAACTTGCATGTTATACGTCAAATGCGTTCTAATGAGTGTCCTGAGTTCACACAAGTCATCAAGTACAGTTAATGGTGCATGAAATATAAAGAAAGAATTCAAGAAATTTGACAAACCAAAGAGAGCTAGAGGGCACGATCTGGGATGATTTGGCTTCGTGTAAGGGTTGGAGATGATTGCTGCTATGCCCAGGAACACAATTGGATGCCTAACACTCTTTGAAATTTGCTAGAAGAACAGATTCAAATTTGTCAACTTTGGAAAATTTTTGAGAGAACTAGGGTTGCCGCTTCAGAGGTTTCTAGCTTCTCCTTTTTTGTGAGAGGCGTTCATATCTGTTAAATGAATGAGAGTCCAACAATATATGAGCCTTTAACCCTATGTAATTATGTTTTGGATTTTCTTTTTATCACCATTAAAGCATTTGCCATATTTGCTTAAAATTTGAATTTTGTACTTGAAATAAGCTTTACACGAATTTGGAAGGTGAATGATGGTGTATCAAAGCATTTTAATACAAAATATATCCCTTAATTAATTTTCTTGATTTTCATTTGAATTTTAAAGATTTAAAATGAATTAAATCAAATAAAATTAAATAAAAATGGGAAAATTAACTTTTAATCTTGAATTAAATTTTGGGACACGTGGGAGGCATGGCCAAGCTGAAACAAGTGGAAAAAGTGGGCCCCTTTTGTCAAAAATGAAATTTCAAGGATAGTTGACTTTGGCCATTTCACAAAAATTTCCCAACTTCTCCAATGCATATCTTGCTCAATTTTGAAGCTATGAACATGTTCTTAGACATTTTGGAAATGTCTTGAAGTCCTCTAACCAATTTCTTTGGTCCCATGTCATTTTGATTTACCAATCTCAAGTTATGGTCTTTGACTTAAAGGGCCTTTTTGTTGACTTTTGAAAATGACCTATAATGTTGAAATTGATAACTTTTTGTGAGAGAATTTCTTGGACTTGGAATGTGAATATGAGTTGTAGGAAATGTCCTCCCCTTCAAGATGAGCATTGGATGGGATTTTTCTGATGAACCATGAAAAAGTTATGCCTTGGTCAAGTTACAGTTGACTTTTCAGTTGTCCAAAAATAGAAACTTTTGCATCTTGATGATTTTTGAGCCATTCTTGTGGAATCATGATCAAGACTTGATCAAATGATGATTGTGGCTTCAAAATAAGATGTTGACCAAAATTTTTGACTTTTGACTGCCAAATGACCATTTTGCCCCTGCAGTTGACTGTGAAGCAATTAGGGTTTTTGACTGTGCAACTTGACCTTGTGAGCCTTGAAACTTGACATGTAGGTGCTTGACAATGTATATGAGCATATGGGACTTGATTGAGCCCATGAAAACCTCAACTTCCTTGCAAGAACCAAAACCCTAATTTTGACTGTGTTTAGGAGAGTGGTTGACTGTGTAGCCTTTGAGTAGGCTTTGAACCCTTTGAGGTGATGCTTGGCAAAACTTTGAAGATTATGGGAGGGCAAATTTTTGGGTACAACACTTTTGAACCTATACCAAGAGAAGAGAATCAGTTGAAGGATACATTGGCTACCATGTCATCCATGTTCAAGGTCAAATGGGACAATGAGGCTCCCAGAATTACATTTGAAAGATTCGATGAACCGACACATTGCTATGAAATTTCCACTAATGGATTGGAGGAAAAGCCTTGGTTTCATGAAGTGAAAAGGTATCTTAAGGCTCAAGAATATTCTGAAGGGGAATCGATCAATGACAAGAAATTCCTACGGAGGTTCTCGGCTAAGTTCTTCTTGAGCATTGGAATTTTATACAAGCGTAATCATGATCCAACATTGCTTCTTTGTATGGATAAGAAGGAAGTAGAGGAAATTATGCAAGATATGCACGAAGGCATCTTTGGTTACTATTGTTCGATTATTGAAACTGACTATCACCACCACTCGAGAACTTGTCATAAGTGTCAAATTTACACTAATAAAGTTCATGTGCCTCAAGTTCCTCTAAATGTCATGACTGCTCTCTGGCCATTTGCAATGTGGCGCATTTATATGATCGGAGAAATTAAACCTACTGCCTCTAACGAACATCGCTTCATCCTTGTCTCCATTGATTACTTTACAAAATGCATTGAAGCAACGTCGTTCGCCTCTGTTACTAAGAATGTGTTTGCCTTTGTTACTGAGAGGATCATCACAAACAATGGTACCAACCTCAACAACACTGTGATCATGAAACTCTACATGCAGTTCAAGATCAAGCATCACAACTCTTCTCTGTATCGACCAAAGATGAATTGCACAGTGGAAGCCGCCAATAAGAACATAAAGGAGATTGTGCAAAAGATGTTTGTAACCTACAAAGACTAGCACGAGATGTTACCGTTTTCTCTCCACAGCTATTGCACTTCAACTCGAACGTTAGCTGGGGCAACCCCATTCTCTCTAGTTTACGGTATGGAAGTCGTCCTTCTTGTCGAAGTTCATATTCCATCTCTGAGAATTATGAAAGAGGAAAACCTAGAAGAAGACGAATGGATTTAGACCAGGTTAGACCAGTTGAATCAGATTGAGGAGAAGAGGCTTGTGGCTGTCTATCATGGTCAAATGTATCAGAAGTGCATGATCAAGGCATTCAATAAGAAGATCAAGCATCAGGTATATCAGGATGGTGACTTGGTAATAAAGCGCATGATTCTACCGCAAGGTGGTCCCACGGGATAATGGACTCCCACCTACGAAGGGCCATTTGTGATTAAGAAAATATTCTTTGGCGGTGCTATGATATTGACCACCATGGAAGGTGAAGATTTCCCGTACCCTATGAATGCAAACATAGTCAAAAGATACTACGCAAGAAAATGACCCGCTAGGTTGACTGGCCCAGGCAAAAATAAGGGCATCCTGGCGAACCAAAAGAGTTCGGGCAAAAATTAGGGACATATATGAAAAGATTGTACACCCGGCAAGTCGAAAACCTGAAAAGGTGGCTTGGGCAAAAAAGGGTATCCCGGTGGACTGAAAACCCAAAAGGGAGGTCTAGGAAAAAGTTAGGGATTAAGGCGTACGCCTATGTCCCTATTGGATCACCTACAACGAGCTTTATTATGAAAGTCAATGTTCGAATGGTACAAATCAATTCAATCAACTTTGTTTTGACAGCAATATGTTGGAATCCGACAAAATCATTTCCTCATTGCTATATGTTTTTTTTCACTTTGTACTCTTTTCATTTCACGACGATTTCCTCTTATTAGGATTTCTGTCTTTTTGTACAAAATCGCCTGTTTATGGGAAAATTATCAATACAAATACATCTTGAAATTCAAACTGTTTGTTTTAACTTTTTCTATTTTGTTTGCAAAAACGTCCAATGACTAAAATTTAATGAGCATATGCATATGATTACGATTAACTGTCAACAAATATATGCATAAAAATAGGAATAAACATTTACTCAAGAATCTAGGAGTTGGGATAATGTTCAAGCTATCCACAAATCCCCACATAACCTCTTCAATAGGATCATCCTCAGAGTATTCTAATCATACTCACCAGCAAATCCCCCCAGCGGATAAAGAAATATGATATTTTCCCGGCAATATCGCCCACCTACAGGGTCCCAATCAATATAGCTTATGGAAATTGTCCTCCCCAACTGAGTTTATTCCTCCAAAATTGTAAAATCCCCTGCAAATTTCACTCTCCAGCAGAGTATTTCTCTGTCAATAGGGTTTATTTCCCCAACATGGTTTATTCCCCAACATGGTTTACTTCCCCAGCAGAGTTCAATCTCCCCAACTTGAGTCTGTTTATACCATAAATTACTTGTAAGATTCCCACCTCCAGCAAATGACAGTTCGGGTTGCTATCCCTAGAGAGTTGCTACTAGGTCTGAAACTATATTAGGTATCATTCAATCTTATTCTCTCAGACAATTCGGTAGCTAGCCCACCTCTTTTATCCCCAGTCAGGGTATCTAAGAACTAAACTCCCTAGTAGAGAGGTGAACGACCATTGTTCTTGAACTCTTCTTCCCAAACATGAATCAACATCCTCCAGCAGAGTTTCCTTAAATAGAAAGCAGGAACACCCATCAAGATCGAAGACACACATACTCTTCATCCCCATCAACAGTGAGGGATTTATTTTCCCAGACAAAGATTCTGCTTGAGTTTACAAATAAACTTCAACAACATTTCACATTCATACATCATTTGCAAACGTCATAGCACATTCGTACGAAACACATATATTATAGTCTCATTTATTTTGAGAACATCATTATGCAATTTATTTCATACATCTTGGCATTGTATATAGCTAACTCTTTACTTTTTCAGGAAAGATCAATCAACAGACAAACATCATTAACTACTTATATGACCAGACAGTCTTCTCAAAGGATAGATCTGATAAATGGCTACTTAAGCAATTCCTAGAAAGGTCATTCTAAAAGATAACATCTTCTGGCTCAGATTAAATCAACCACAAATTTATTCGGATACTTCTTCCAGAAGACATTTTATGGCTTAGATTATATCGAGCGTAGATTTATTCTGATGCTTCTTCCAGTTAAAGACGGTCGTAAATATCTTCTAGCTCAGATTAAACCGAGCGTAGATTTTTTTTGATACTTCTTCCAGTTGAAGACAATCATAGACACATTATGGCTCAGATTAAATCAATTGTAGATTTATTCTGATACTTCTTTCAGTTAAAGTCAGTCGCAGACATCTTTTGGCTCAAATTAAGTCAAGCGTGAATTTATTCAGATATTTCTTCCAGTAGACATTTTATGGCTCAGATTAAATCGAGCATAGAGTTATTTTGATACTTCTTCCAGATAAAGTCGAGCGAAGACATCTTCTAGATCAGATTAAATTGAGCATAGATTTATTCTGATACTTCTTCCAGTTGAAGACGGATGCAAATATCTTTTGGCTCGGAGTAAATCAAGCACAGATTTATTCTGATACTTCTTCCAGTTGAAGACGGTCGTAGACGTTTTCAAGCTTAAGATTAAATCAAGTGTAGATTTATTCTAATACTTCTTCCAGTTAAAGTTGAGCATAGACATTTTCTGGCTCAGATTAATCGAGCATAGATTTATTCTGATACTTCTTCCAGTTAAAGTCAAGCATAAACATCTTCTATCTCAAATTAAATCAAGCATAGATTTATTTTGATACTTCTTCCAGTTGAAGACGATCACAGACATCTTCTGGCTCAGATTAAAGCAAGCATAGATTTATTCTGATACTACTTCCAGTAAACATCTTATGGCTCAGATTAAATCAATCATAGATTTATTCTGATACGTCTTCCAGTTGAAGACGATTGCAAACATCTTCTAGCTCAGATTAAATCAAGCATAGATTTATTCTGCTACTTATTCCAATTGGAGACAATTGCATACATCTTCTGGATCAGATTAAATCAAGCATAGATTTATTATGATACTTCTTCCAGTAGACATCTTCTAGCTCAGATTAAATCAAGCATAGATTTTTTTTGATACTTCTTCCAGCATACATCTTTTGGCTTAGATTAAATAAAGTGTAGATTTATTATGATACTTCTTCTAGTTGAAGTCAACGGTAACTTTGGATTGCATCTATAAGCCCATCTTCGACGAATCTCCGTAACCTTTCCAAATGGCATCTTTAAGCCCATTCCCGGTATAATCAACCAACAACATTACTTCTTGCACCGGTGAGTGCAAAATTCTGGGCACTTAAGTGTTCAATCATCTTCTACCTTCAAGTCACGAATGGAGGACATGCCAATCTAACTCTTCAGGTTTAACAAGATTGAATAGGGGAAGCTAATGTACCCCAATGTTTTCCCTCCCATTTTTCTTTAAAACATTCTCTTAAGGGTTTTCAAAATGCTCAAGCTACTCAAGAGTTGACTGGTCAAACCTCCTCCTAAGCAATGGGTCTACATCTAGAGTTTTGTGTTTCTTAAGGAAATTTGGATTGCAAAGGTATCAAATGATTTTCATGGTTCATCATAGGTCCTCAACAATGTTCGTGTCAAGTTCCAAGTCTTGCATCACAAGTTTGCCCAGTCAATGGCTCAGATGATTGAAAATCAACTGTATTGGGTAAAATGTCAACTATGGTCAACATATAGTAAAACTTCAAGATTGTTTGTCAACATCAACATTTTGAAGTGATATTCATCATTTGATAAAGGGTTGATCATAATTCCTCAAGGAAATCCCTCAAATCATCAAAGGTCAAAAATCGCCAAATTAAGGTTTTCTTAGGAGAAGTCAACTAAACTTTGACCAAGCATAACTTTCACATGTTTAATCAACTTTTCCCCAACCGTAAGCCATTTTGAAGAAAATTAAAATCACTACAACATTGTAGTTATGCTCAAGTCCCAAAAGTGATTCATTTGAAAGATATGAGCTAATACATTATAGGTCATTTTCAAAATTCAACAAAAGACACTTTTTGTCAAGGCAACCTACATCAAGATAAAGTCTTGAAATGCAAAAATGATCAAAAGAGAAATTGTAGAGGACATCTTGAGATTTTAAAAAAGTCCAAGATCACCTTCAAAAGATGAAAAATAAGCAAGTTATGAGTTGCACAAGTTGTAATATTTTGAAGAAATGCATGAAATGCAAAATGTGCCAACTTTAAATTTTGGACTTGTGACCTAACATTTTGGGCTTCAAACATGTCCATGACCTTATGAAAGACTCTTAAGCTCAATCATACCTTGTCCTATATTTTCTTGTTATTTTATTTTTATTTATTTTATTTTTATTCAAATAAATGCAAAATAAATTAAATAAGATACAAAATAATTGGGCCAGGTTCATGAGTGGTTTCTTAAGGCCCAATACAGCTCATTCCAACCTGTTGCATCATGCCAAAACCGTGAAAAACCAAGAGAGGAATGAATCTTCACTTTTAGAATGTTTTTGAATGGATTTTGGAAACAATACACACACATGATTATAGATGATATCATATTGTTTTTGTTACCCTAAATCCATGCTCTATATATGCACAACACTCAGATCAAGAGAAGACACACGCATGCTGCCTCAAAAGCTAGATTTCAAAAATCACAAAAAATGTGCAAACTTGAATCAAAGGATCCGGCCACTTTCAGACCAAGCCGCTCGTTACAAATCATCCCTGACATACCTAAGAGTAAGAATAGACCAAGATCCATGGTCATCATTACTTGAACTCAACACATGCACCTTCTTCGATTCACTTTTTTTCTAAATATTCATATATTCATTTTCATGCATGATTAATATTTATTGATTGCCCAAATGAGTTTATTTTGTTGTGTAGAACAAATCTGGATAAAAAAATGGAGCTCTAACATGAGAATTGAGTGTTGCCATGGTTAAGGCAGTTTGCACCGCTCTCTTTGTATCTCTGTATGCAGGCGTTTTCAGGGCAAAATATACTTACCAATGGATTCGGAAGGTCTAAATCAGGGGGAAACGACCCTTCTTGGTTTTTGATTTTCACCGTTTTGTAGGATTGATATGGGCATCGCCGGAGAAGATGACCCGAGCAAGGGCTCTGGCGCTTCTCCGGCCATATACTTCATTCAATGCTTTTATTATTTTTGCTTGGTTTATACACCAGATGAACTGGCCGCCCCAGCGGCAAGCGCGTGTGTCTTATGGTGTTTGTGAGCCAGGGCAGGGGTTCGATCCCTACCTCTGGCATATTATTTTTTAATGTTTTCCTTGTAGATCCAATACTATACGGGCCCAACACGCGCATGGTATACCTCATATCCTGAGCATCAGATCTTAGGATTCCAGATATAATGCCTCAAATGTGCGCCCCCACCATGAACCATCAAAAACCTTCCACATCAAATCCAACGCAAGCCCCTCTAGGTTCATTATTAGGCCCATGACTCTTTACTTTCTCCACACCCCCATTTACCTTTTTTTTCAGCAGGCCCATTTGTTTTCTTTTTTGGTTTTAATTAATAATTTTTCCTTTTAATTAATTTTATGAAAATCAGAAAAATCATAAAAATTTTAGATTTAGGTTTTTGTTTAATTAACTTAATTTTTGATAAATAAAATTAATTTAATTAATCACACTTTAGTTTTATTTTATTAATTAATTTAATTAGAATTAGGGTTTATCATTATTATTTACTACAAAATATTTTTATAAACAAAAACACCAAAATACTTTTTTCTAACACTTAAATATTTTTTAGGTTAATATCTTTCCCTTTTTTAATCTCCGCGCGTTTAATTATTTTTTGAACTGTTATTTTCCAATATTGTAACTGCTAATGGTATGTAATAGATGAACTAGGATTTCTTTACATTTCCCCCTATTTTATGGTTTGTACTCCCCATCCCAGAAGCACTGCAATAGTGTAGATTATTTCCCGCATTTATTTACTTTCAGCACTTATGTATATGTATATATATATATATATATATATATATATATATATATATATATATATATATATATATATATATATATATATATATATATATATATATATATATATATATATATATATATATATATATATATATATATATATATATATATATATATATATATATATATATATATATATATATATATATATATATATATATATATATATATATATATATATATATATATATATATATATATATATAAAACTGCTAGTAATAGGATTGTATGGCGAAGACTAAAAGCAAACGCTAGATAACCATAAATCCAAGATTAAAATAACTGAATCTCAACACACTTTGCACACGCACACCTCTAGGTTAACCCTCACTTGTTGCTTCAGATATAAATAGTCATGTCCCTCGAACGTGGGACACTTTAGCAAAGACCCTTCGGTTAAAATATTCTAGTCCCTCGATGACCCTTCGATGTTGCATCGGTAAACGATCTTAGTCCCTTACGACAATTGCTAAAGCATCCTACGAGTTGCCTTTGTGACTGTATAATGACCCACGGCTGTCCCTCAAACATCCAATGATAGGGCTTCCTACTAACTAATGGTAGGTTAGCGCTATCTAAGGGAAATGAGGAAATGACACGAAAGACTTTCAAGTAAGGGTAGACAGCTAGTAATCGCTTGCTCACCAAAAAATCATATTTTTCACACAAACACTTCTTTTCTGAAATATTTTCAAAACAAGCACTTTGTATGTGTTCTCAACGATACGAGAATCATTACAAAGTTTGCTGCACTTAGGCATTTTTTTCAAAATATTTTTAAATCAGACACACAAAGCATTTTCAAAAATGAGCTAGCGATTAAGAGCAATAGATAACTATGGATGAAAAGGGTGATAATACCATCCCTTTTCATAACCTACCTCCCTTACTCAGAAAAATCTCAAAAGGTGTTTCCTGTTCTTTTCACCCTTTCCTTTATTGGATAAAATAAAAGTTGGTGGCGAATCTTGCTATCTGTAACATTTGCGATAAAACACAACAAAAAGTCAGTTCTCCCACCGTATTACAACATCCTATGGTGGACATGCAAGCACATCTAAAACATGTGCTAAAATTCTCCAAGTTGGCCTTTACTGGCCTATATTATGGTGTGTTGTTCATGCTTACATGTTAGATGTGATCGGTGCCAACGTATTGGGAACATCTCAAGAAGTGACTAAATGCCCTTAAAGAATATTCAAGAAGTAGGACTTTTTGACGTTTGGGGAATTTAATTTATGGGACCATTTCCATCCTCAATGGGAAACAAATATATCTTAGTAGCTGTCGATGCCGTGTCTAAATGGATTGAAGCCACAACCCCACCTACAAATTACACATGAGTAGTGATTAAGTTATTCAAGAATAACATATTCCCCCGATTTGGAATGCCCCGTCTTGTTATAAGGGACGGTGGATCACATTTTATATCCAAGATTTTTGATAAACTCTTAAATAAATATGGAGTTAAGCATAGATTAGCAACCCCATACCATCTGCAACATAATGATCAAGTATAAGTATCTAATAGGGAGATTAAACATATCCTAGAAAAGACAATTTCAATACCTAGGAAAGATTGGTCTCAAAAGCTTAAAGAAGCATTATATGCTTATAAAACTGCTTATAAAACCCCTATTGGAACCACACCTTACCAATTGGTTTATGGAAAATCCTGCCACTTACCCTTTGAGCTAGAACACAAAGCCTATTGGGCCATCAAAACCCTGAATTTAGATTACTTAGCAGCAGGTGAGAAGCGCATCCTTGGCATTCATAAACTAGAAGAACTCCATCAAAATGCCTATGAAAATGCCATAATATATAAAAAAGAACTAAATCATGGAATGGTAAAAGAATTTAAAAAAGAGACTTCAATATAGGCGATCATGTTCTCCTTTTTAACTCCAGGTTGCGACTTTTTCCTGGTAAGCTACATTCAAGATGGACTGGCCCTTATGAGGTCTCTAAAATTCTAAAATCTAGAGTAGTTGAAATCAGGAACAACTCTTGTACTCCCTTCATATTAAATGGGCAAAGGTTAAAGCACTATCAAGGAGGTGACATTCCTACTGGCTACTCCAGCCACATTCTGATCAATCTACCAGTCCCTACTTCGGAGATATGAGTTATATTTGTCAAGCTAACGACGTTAAACAAGCGTTGCATGTAAGGAAACCCATGGTTTTCTTTCATTTATATTTATAAGTTAATTTCATGTTAGACTAACTTTCATAATGTTTATGTTTTCAGGTCCCATCACTCTCGATAGAATTATCCTCTAACCGTATTTTTCAGGATGCATAGTTTTGATGATATGCACGTTATTTTCAGAGATGAAATGCAAAGAAAGTGATATGTGGTCCTATCTCAGCGCCCCGTGTTTCCTACCCGATACCCCAACCAAAATTGCATGGAAACCTTAAGACTCGAGCCAAGTGTGAGGTGCCTATATAGTCAACTTTAATGGGAAGAATATGCTGATGCCATGAATGTCACCTACATAAACCTTACCCTGGAATTCCTAAGCTCACTCAATTATGAACCATACATTGGTAGAGGTTTTCAGAAAGGCCATATAAACTTCAGAATATTTGGAATTGTGTACACCTTTAATCATAAGGAGTTTGTTGATTTAATAGGTTTTCAATGTGGCTTTGATGATATGCCTGGACTCCCTGTAGGATATTTTAAGCAGGTTGAGATAGATAAATTCTTGAGTGATATCACTGATCGAGGAAGCCCTAATCCTTCCACCCAGCTGTCCAAAAAATCCATAACCCTGCCCTCCGATACTTCCAGATGATCCTTGCCCATGCTTTCCTTGGAAAGAGTGACACTGATAACCATGTTAGTGAGGAGGAGGTCTTCATTCTGCTCTCTATCACCCAATCACACCCTGTAGCTTTTGGAATTTTTTCTTATTGAGAACCTTCACCATACTACCTTATCCTATGAAGGACTTATTCATGTGGGAGGAATAGTGATGCATATAGCATCTGCCCTAGGTCTCGAAAACAAATTATCTCACCTGACTTCTTATTGTGGTTACACCCTGATGGATATCTACTTCTATTTAGACCGTGGCATGATGAGGAGAGTCTCCTTTAACCCAAACCAATATATTCTCATAATAGATAATGAGACCATCCATTCCTTTACCCTTCCTGACCCATCATTAACTAGTGTCCATGAGAAATCCAATTGGATCTTTGCTTTAGAGGTCCAGGTAGAGACACTTGACGAGCCCAAACCTTCTCCAGTCCCAGAGTACCATCCTCTACCACCTTCATCTAGGACCACAATGCTTTATAACAATTTTAGTCTGTAGTGACCAGAAGACTACACAAGGCTTACTCAGTTACGTAGAGAGATGGCCAGACTTTGCCAGGAGGTGGCCGATCTTGCCTTGCAGCTTGAGTTGTCCAATGCTCCTCAGCAATAGAGGTTGATTGTCTATACCAGGAAATCGCCGATCTCCTTTATCAGCTAGCAGAAGCACGGTGTTCCAGACACACTAAGGAGCCTCCAGCCCACTGATGACTGTGTTTCCACTATTTGATAGAGAGATTTCGTTTTTACCGCTTTGTTTATTTCCTTTTTAGACTTCTTATCTATTGCATTGTTATTATTGGTTTCCTGCATTCTAGATTTTCGCATAGATTGGTTTCCTGCATTCTAGATTTTTGCATAGATTTTTTTTCCCGCATCTCCTTGTACTTAGCTTATTGCTGATATATATATATATATATATATCAAGTTGCAGTCACTAGAAATATTCTCCACCAAGTATATCGATGAAGATTGTTCGTATGCTTTAGGAATTTATCATAGTAATTTCTACATGTTGGATAAATTAGGACTACATCATATTTTTGGTCATAAAGAACCTACCTATGAGAGGATAACTCGGAAATTTTTGAGTTCCCTAATCTATAATGTCATCCTTAACACTGCTAGCACGTCTGGTTCGATAAGTTTTAGAATGTTCAATGTCGAATATTAGTACTCTATCGACGAGCTATCAGGCTTGTTAGGAATTCCTCATCAGAAATGTGTCATTTGTGAGGCATCCTTGGATTCTAAATGGACATTGAGGCATTTGAATTTTGGAACAAATTGTAAAACTTAACTACTAGTTCTTTTGAAGGAAACCTTGCCTTAAGTATCCATAACCCGACCGTACGCATTTTTCGCTATCTTTTGGCTTGCACAATTTTTGGCTGGGAGAAACTGAATAAAGTAAATGCTAAAGAATTATTGTTTTTTCGGGTATTCTCACAAATGTAAAAATTAACCCTGTCCCATTTACACTTGCACATATGAGTGCAATTCTGAAAAAAGGAGGGACTATTTCTTTTGGAGGTTTAAGTACCTCAATTTCTAGAGCTTTGAAGCTTGACAATGAGCTAGCTACACTAGATCCATTGCCTCACCGCATCATAAACTTTAAATTGTTAAAAGACATGCAATTATGAAAAGTGAGGAAAGAGGGTGGTTATAACCTAATTGTCAGTGGTGTAGCTATCGTAAGTGTAGTTTTTCTTTGATCTCGATGTACAGATGTGCGGTTTGAGAGAAACTGGACATATGATCTAGAAGATCCACCTTTTACCGGCCCGATTCCACCAAATGTTCCTTTAGCCGATGACAACGGGACCGATGATAAGTATGACCAGTGAGACCAGTCTCCTGCTCAAAATGTATCCCCACACCATGCATCACCTGCACACACTGCACCATCTTTTACTCACCCTTCTGCAGGTTCAACTTCTGGTTTCCATATTACTGATGAAATATGGCGAGAGCATCTAACTTGGGAAGAAATGTGAGATGGCCTCATTTCTGCCATGAATCAACAAATGGAGGACAACATGGCCTTTATGCATGAATCGCAGCGGCAAACTAATTATTCTATTCACTCCATTATGGAATCTCAATAAGCCATCCTTTCTGCACAGCAGCACGAGTAGACCCATTTTCGGAGGCATTTTACCCTAATAGAAGCCACTCAAGGCTCCGTTCTGGGTAACCTTTTCCATCTGCAAGATTCTCGTACCAAGTTATCCACTAGATTTTAGAAATTTGAGCTTTCTCAGGGTGATCATCGTTACAGCAGAAGTCGCTGCCCTAGGCATCTAGACCAGGGAGGCCAGGGTACCAGTGGTCACCAGTAGCATCATTCAGGTTACTCCTTCCTCATCTTTTATAGAAACATTAGGGATATTTTTCAGTTTAAGTGTGGGAGGAGATTTATATCATTTTTCTTTTTCTTTTCTTTTAGTTTTTATTGCCTTTTTTTATTGTTTTAGTTGTTTTGTTTGTTTTCAATAAATTGCATGTGTTTGGCGAGTCATTTGTGTAGTGTACTCTTATTTCCCCATTTCTTGAGCCTTGCCAAAAAAATTTAAACAATATACTTTAAAAATATGGGCTATAAGACAGGTTTGAGATTATATGTAAATGACTTGTGAAATCTTTTTGAAAAAACAGTATCGTTTTAACACCGTAAGTGTCGTGATTATAGGAACTGATCTTGTCACCCCCTATGTTGTGGCCTTAATCATCATTTCAAAATAAGCTCTTAAGTAGTTTATCTTAGTAGTCTGCTCCGGCTTAAGCATGATCTACGTAGGGGACCGATGAAAATAAGTGACTAATCCTAAATTATTTTCTCTATTATTCTATTAAAAATATAAAATGCGACTTTGGGCTAGGTGACTCTCACACAGTCATTTAACCCAAACTGTTGTAAATTTTGCAAAAAATTAGAATAATTTTGCTCATTGTTGGTTGGTTCAGAGGTATCTAGTGCTGGACTTTGTAGGGAAGATTATGATTTGATCCCCCACAACTACAATTGGGTTAATAAAGGGGTTACACCAATTTATGTACTAGAGCCCCAGGCTTGAAATCAGTATCACTAACCGGTCATTTTACTATGAGTATGTACGGATAACGGGCTTAATGTGATTGCGCCAGAATGAAAAGGATTTATCAGAGATGAAGAGGTAGGCCTAGGCATAGTGGGTTGCTGTGGAATAGTTTGTATAGGAATGAAGTTTGTGATCGCAATCGCAGAAAGTGTCACCACGATATCTTTGGTTTAAATAGTTAGTACCTATCAATACATCCTAGATTGAACTTAGAAGCCCCTTTTTCCCAAATTATTTTGATGTTGTTTTTCTTTCATGAACTATAAAGAGATTTGCTTGAGGACAAGAAAAGGTTTAAGTGTGAGAGGATTTGATAACACTGAAACACATTGCATATTTGAATCAGTTTGCACATGATTATTAGAGTATTATTGTATTTTCTTGTGTTATGTTTCGCTTTTGTCTTATTTTCAGGTACTTTGCTTACCTAGAGCCCTTCTTGAAGAAACAAAGCCAAAATCCCAAGAAATCAAGATTTTTTTAGTGAAACTGTGCACATGGCGGCCTCCATAGAAGGAGACATGACGTGTCTGCTTGCAACCAGAAGGAAACAACCACGATCCCACAATCTTCCACATGAGTTCAGACTACGGGCGCCATGGCAGGGATGACGGGCGCCATCTTTGTTACTTTTGTCCCGCGCAAAAGGAGTTGCGGGGGGGGGGGGGGGGGGGGGGGGGGTAGTTTTGTATTTCCAAGGATTTATTTTTCTCTATAAATAGGCATTCCTAGTTTCATTTCAAAGCATCCAACTTAGTTTACAACCCTAAGCCTAAACTCACCTTTTGTAAAAGCGATAATTCGTCACATTGGGGGATTATCGCACCATAGTTTTTATTAGGTTGGAGCACTTCTACACTATTCTGCCACCATTTTTTTACAAGTCATAGTTTACTTTTCAGTTGTATCAGATTTAAAGTCTCCGATTTGGAGCATGTTTTATTCAGTTTTCGCATTACCTTTATTTACTTTGCCTTTGCTTTATTTCGTTTACTTTCTTGCACTTGCCTTACTTTATTTACTTTCCTGTTTTGTCCTTGTATACTTGTTTATTACCTTGCATACTTTACTCTCCTTTTAAATTTTATAATCTATTTTAACATGATCAATTTCAGCATGTTTGTTTCTTTTTCCATGTATGGCTAAGTATTTTAAGGTTAGAATATAAGGATCACCAGTATGATAATAATCTATATATTATATCTATAGAAATATTTTAGGGGCTGTTTTGATTTTTAACACAACTTTTTAGTACTAAATTTCATTGGGTAAGATCGAAAGTCGTCCTATTCTCAAAGTTAAACTTAGTTAGTTTTAACTGTCCAAAGAGGGTGAAAGCACTTTGTCCAGTTAATTAGGAGTTTTTAACACTATTAGAAAACTATTTCAGAACTATCTTTGGACGCGTTTAAAGATTTAAAATTTGGCTCCTTGAGCGAAAGCCATGGATCACTTTTAAGATAAACATTCCAAATCAGAATCCCTTATTTAACTAAGTCAAGAGTCCAATTTCTTAAAAATAGGTTTACTAATTTAACGCAAATATGTACCTTTTATAAGTGACAATAGAAGGCATTAATTAGAGAGTAAACTCAGTTCTGAATATGTGAAAACGACAATTCCCATTAAATTGATTCTTTTCAAAAGTAAAAAAAATTTCCCCATAAGTAGTTATATTTAGAAACGATCCGAGTATTATCTAACTGATGTGAACTACATTCGAGCCTATATTTTTTATTTGAATTTACAAAACTTGATTTCTTTTCCTATGTACTCAAAATACTTATTTAATTTGCCTTAGATAAATACCATAACAATCAGTAACGATAGATCTGACAGTTGGTCTATGTGGTTCAACAATCTTTAATATTACTATGACGTGATTCGTATACTTGCAAAAATACTGTATCACCTCCTCACCTCGAGGATATTCGTGACACCATAGACGGTAAAATCATGTGCCCTGACTCGATCGATGCATATAACGATGACATTCAATTCTTGGAGAATTAGAAGTCCAAGAATCCACCGAGGACTCATCAACGACCCTCTAACCATTTCTAATCCCACCCAACGCCTATCCGTCCATAGCAGCTCTGCTCGCCGCTCTTAACCAAACCAATGCCCTAATCCTGCAATAGAGCAACAAAATTGGAGCTTAGCAGAATAAGCGCCTTTCAAGATCTCCTCCTTGGAGGTACCGACGACATGACTACCACAGTCCGTCACCATCAAGGCGTGGTCGCCGTCCCATGCAAGATAAGTAAGAAGTTTTGTTTCTTAGGAAACGAGGTTGCACCCCTTCCCGAAAAGATTGACGCTCTCTGATAACCAAGAAGATGAGGGGTACTCAATGACCAGATGACAATCGTTCGCCTTCCCCCAAGTCGTAGCGCCACCAAAGGAGTATCTCTCCCTGTCGGGACGACAACTCCCGACAAGGAAGAAACAAGTACTCTCCGTCAGCATCTCTGGATCACAGTGATGATGACGCGCCTCATGACCCGTTATCCAGAGAAATCCTGGAGACCCCACATCATGTCGGTCTAGAGAAAACCCTATATATGGGGATATACGATGGGACAGCAAATCCGGAGGAGCACATCGAGAACATAGATGCCTTGCTCGACTACAGAGGACGTTGATGAGCAATCAAATGTTGAATCTTCCCGAAGATGCTCAAAAAGGGAGCCATGTCTTGCTATAAGAGCCTTCCTGATGATCCCATTACTTCTTGGAAGGGCTTGGGGGGACAATTCTCCAGGAATTTCACGATATCTCACCGACACCCCAAGTCAGAGGCTGCACTAGATTCCATCATCCAGGGGAATATGAGTCCCTTCGAGCGTACATTAGAAGGTTCAACTAGGAAGCTCTCCAGGTACCCACGACAGATGGGATAAAGAAATATCTCCTCGAGCGAGGCTTGTGCCCTTACAGTGACTTCTCCAAATCAGTTGGCATTAAAACTCCCACAACGCTGGATTCCCTCTTGTTCAAGGCACATGCGTACATCTAATACGAGGAGAAAGAGGCTACAAATAACGCACGAGACTCACAACATCGTGAGAATGCAAAAGTCTTGAAGAATGACTAGCCCTAGACATCTCGCGGGAAGGAGAAAAGGGAGGACAAATCCTGTGATTCAAGAGACTACAAGGGCACGCTAGTCGTTTCCACCACTACACCCCCTCAATGCTTCGTGTGAGCGTATTCTAACAGAATGGCCAACTCGAAGTTCAGACAATTTGCGGTATGCTTTCCCCATAAAACACCGTCCAAGACAGAGACGAACAAAAGAAAGTATTATGAGTTTCATAAAAGTCACTGGCACAATACAGACGATATCATCCACTGGAAGGATTCCATCAAGATACTCATTCGAGATGGGCATCTCAAATACTATAAAAAGAAGTAAGGTGCCCGTAAAGACACCCAGGAATCCAAGAAAGTGGAGGAGGATAAACCTTCCCCCAACGATAGTCTCATTCTCGTCACCTTGAGCATTACCCGGCCGGAAGACTTCTACTTCCCCGACCTGGATGACATGATCGTCAAGTCTAGAGAAAAACCTGACCATACTCTCAACCTAAATAAAGTCTTCGACTAGGCAAGGAAATGCAAAATGTGATTTAACCTAGAAAAATGCACCTTCGACATGTGGGCAGGAAAATTCCTCAGTTTCTACCTAACTGAATAAGGTATCGAAGCCAAACCCGAAAAATGATGGGCATTTTCTAAGTTTCCAACACCAAACTCGACGAAATTTATTCAAATCCTAAACGGGATGCTCACCTCTTTATCCCATTTCGTGGCAAAATCTTCCCAACACACACTTCCTCTTTTCAAACTTATCCGCAAAGAGGAAACTTTCAAGTGGACCGAGGAGTGTGAGCGCGCCCACGTCCACCTCAAACAAGCACTATCACAACCACCAGTCCTTTCACGAATAGATAAGGAAGAAATTATATATCTCTATTTGGACGTAGCATCTGAGGCCATGAGCACCACCCTCATCTGAGAAACCCCCGAGAGGTAGAAACCCATCTACTTCATGAGCAAGGAATTACAGGACCTTGAAGTAAGGTAGCACACAGGATTGTAGTTCGAACAAAGCAGCTAAAAAAGTAGTTACTCAGTCGACCATACATGGAGGGCAGGATGCTCAAATGGTCGTTAGAACTCTCTGAGTTTGACATCAAATATAAAATAATAAAAATCCCTCAAAGCTCAGGTAATGGCCAACTTCGTGGCAGAAATAACCTCTCCATCCTCCCCAGCGAGTGGAGCCCGCAGATAGACCATCTTCGTCGATGGGGATTCCAGCTCGTTAGGGAGCAGAGCGGGAATCATATTGGAAAATGAGGAAGGAATCTTGATCGAATTATCCCTCACACTATCTTTATCGACCTCAAACAACCAAGCCGAGTATGAATAATTCCTAGCAGGACTACGCCTGGCCAAATATTTAGGGGCCAAAGATGTGAAAATCTTCATAGATTCCCAGCTCATTGCATCTCAGGCACGGGAGAATATCAAGTAAAAAACGACTATCTCTCTGAATACTAGACTTTGGTCCAAGAAAGAATGAAGAAATTCGAGTCCGTAGACGTATAACACGTTCCCCGAGAACATAACACTCGACCAGATATCCTGTAAAAACTAGTAATCACAAAGAAAAAAGGAGGAAACAAATCGATAATACAGGAAATAGTTCCTCGATCGAGCATTGAAAAACCCTCCTCGACTCTAGACATATGCGCCATTAGTGGCAGTAACTGCTCGATGACCCCGGTATATAACTACCTCATAAAAGGGGAACTTTCGGCTGATCAGAAGGAGGGCAGCATAGTCGGGCGAACAGCCTGCTTCTACATTCTGGTCGAGGACATATTGTACAGAAGAGGATTCTTCATCCCCCTCCTCAAATGTGTTGAAGAAAACAAATTAACCCACATCTTGCATGAATTACACCAAGGAATCAACAACCAACACCTAGGGGGAAAATCCCTTGCCAGAAAAGCATTACAGGAAAGATAATACTAGCCTACTATGCAACACAATGCTAAGGAGCATGTAAAAAATGTGACAAATGCCAACACCATGGGGACATGCACTTGGCGCCTCTAGACATGCTGAAGTATCTCTCATCCCCATAACCCTTTGCATGATGGGGCCTAGACATCCTCGGGCCGTTCGTGGTGGGATCAAACCAAAACAAATACCTAATAGTAGATGTGGATTACTTCATAAAATGGATAAAAGCAGAAGCACTGGCCAGAATCACCGTGCAAAACATTCTCCCTTTCTACAAAAGAAACATTCTTGCCCGGTTCGACATTCCTTAAGAAATTGTCACCGACAATGGGACACAATTCACAGACAAGAATTTCCAGGATTTCATTACCAAATTAGGCACCATTCAATTCTTTGCATCCTTCGAGCACCCATAGACAAATGGGCAAGCCGAGTCTGCAAACAAGGTGATCCTACGAGGCCTCAAGAAAAGGTTGGAAGAAACCAATAAAAGATGGGTCGAGGAGCTACACATTATACAATGGGCCTATCGAACTACAACTCAATCGTCCACCAGGGAAACTCCCTTCCGACTAACATACGGAACAAAGGTTGGTATCCCCGTCAAGATCAGAGAGCCATCCAAATAGACTAAAGCTCCTCTCAACGAAGAGATGAACGACGTAATGTTAAGAGAAGAGCTTGATCTTGTAGAGGAAATCCGAACGAAAGTGGCCTTATGAGAAGTCACCCTCAAACAAAAAATCGCAATACAATATGATACCAAAGTCATACAGCGTGAATTCGAATTCAAAAGCTTAGTTCTGAAGAGAAATAACAAAGAGTCCCGCAAGGGAAAGCTTGCCACAAACTGGGAAGTCCCCTATCACGTCAATGCAAAAATAGGGAACATGGCTTACTACATAGAAAATCTATATGGGGAACAACTTGCTCGACTCTTAACACTGAAAACTCCAGAAACGTTACAGTTAAGACACTGAAATAGTCAGTGTGCTTTATCAAAACAACAAACACAGTTTTGCCGACCATATGTGCATGCCCATGTACAAGCATGACACCTCAAATTAAATAAAGAGGCATGTTTCCACTCTATTAACTAGCAGATTGATGCGTCCGCAAGTGCATGGAATTATCAAAGTAATATAAAAGATTGTCGAACCCACAGAGACCAATGTTAACCTACTGTAATTTATTGCCGCTTTATAAAGCTAAGGCTAATGAATGATTAATTTTGGGGAAACTAATACTAAAACTAAAATAAAATAAGATTAAGAAAATATATATGAAAAGAGAGACCGAAATCTGTATTTCGCGTACCTCTGGGACTCTAACTCATTGGCTTATACTGATATTAAAAATGTATTTAATAGAAAATATCTATTTAAAGACTGAACCTCACACTCTCATGATTTTGAATAAAGCCGCATTCCTTAACCATGAGATTTTACTCTCGCTCGCCCATTTTAATTAAGAGATGTGTTTTGAAAACTAAACAAGTTCTAATTAATCCTAAAGCGCTCTCGCTATGTTTAGAATTAATTCCTAGTTTCTACTATCCGGTTCGACCCTCACGCTCTCGCAGTGCCAACTCGATCCTTAGTTAATTTTCCACTCTCGTGGAAAAATCATGTTAAGTAACCTCACTCTCGTGACAAAGCTATTTAAATTATGTTTAAAAACAAAGATCAAAACTGGATTTTCAAATATAATTAAGCCAACTTGTCGGGAAGGACGGTCCTCACATACCAGACTCAAAACTATTTGGCCAGACATACTTAAAGAAACATATATGCAATTATAATTATTAACCATGAACATAGGCATATTTAGATTTATAATGATAAAATAATATTATAAGAACAAGAAAATAAAATAATTGCAAATAAATAAACCTAGAATAAAAATTGAATAAAACTTGAATAAAATAAATCTTGAAACTTAAATAGAGCTTTGAAATAATATCGGCAAGATTGATCCAAGTGTTACACAAATTATAGGCCTACACTAATGGTGTGGTAGTTCCTCAATGTGAGAAACTACCACTGTTACATGAGTAATATGCTGCCAAAAACTATGAAGCGCATCCACGTACAAAGTTTGGATGCCTGGACTAATTTCTAAGATTCTATATATAGAGAAATAAAATGGAAGTTACATCAAGCTTTATGTGAGAAGTAGTGGAGGTAATGGAGAACGTGGGGAAAGAAGTGGAAAAAATGGGGAGTTAAAAGTATCATGGGGTGATAATGGGAAGTTAGGCTTTGTGAGTGGTTACATGAAGAAGACTTCGTATCAAACACTAAAAAATAGTCTGTGACAAGTGGCAAGCAATGTGTACCATGGGGCACACATATTTTCAACTTGTATCGATCGTAATATCATGTGTGCCGAGGGGCACACATATGTTGAAGGCGTGGCGACTGGAACACATGTGTGTGGAGGGGCACACATACACACATATTGTGGCGACCAGCAGGAGGTTGTAACGACCGCCAGTCCTCTGATGTAGTTTCTTCTATTTTCTGCTACAGAGTCACACATTTTCTGTCATTTCTTCCTCTTTTCTTATGCGAGTCTCGTGAAATGTTAATACCTGAAATGAAATAAAAATACCGACATAACAAGATAAAATGAATGAAAAACAATATAAAGGTGCATGTGAATCAAGTAGAATATATGATGTAATTTCATGTTATCAAATTCCCCTACACTTAAACCATTGCTTTGCCTCAAGAAATCGACCAACACGATAAAAGAAATGATTAAGCGCGATTTGAAACAAGGGCACAATACAACTCCTAATCAAACGCAACTGCTGGGCTAATGTTAGATCATTAGGTACTAAATGTTCAATACCAAGGACATCGTAATAAAACAATGTTCAAAGACTCCTTCTTTATGCAAACCAATTTGAATCATGCCATTATAACTCAACCTATATCTCTCATTTTTATTTCACTATATTCATTCAAGTGCAATCACATTAATAATGTAATCCGTACACGTACAAAGTCGGGAAATCAGTTAGGGACTATGATCCTTTGTCTCAAGGTTGTGGTACATAAGTTTGGTAACCCCTTTTACTTAACCAATCACATTTTTGGGGGATCGGACCGTAGTCCGCCCTTCCAAGTTCAGCACCAGATACCTCTGAACCAACTGACAACGGGTTGTTTTTTTATATTTTTGTAGGTTCCATAATCGTTGGATTAAGTGCCCGGGTGAGGGTCACCTAACTTAATAGGTGCATTCCCTATTTTAAATTTATTATGGTAACTATTTTTTTAGAATTTTTAGGATCATTCACTTATATTCATTGACTCCCAACGTAGTTTATGCTTAAGATGGTGCTGACTACTAATATAAACTACCTAAGAGCTACTTTGAAAACTTGAGCCTAAGGTTTTGGCATAATGGGTACCCAAATCGATATCATATAATGAGGGGGTTTAGGGTGTCATAACGATATCGGTGTTATTGAGACTTACCCAAGTCTCTCTAACATAATCTAAATTTTGAAAATCTATATACTTTCAGAGTGCCTGCCATACATTAGAAAATAAAATTTGTTGTTGGGTAAAATTTTGGGGAAATTTAATAACAATTGAAAAAACAAGCATACAAACTCGACATCAGATGCAATGACTTGGCCAAATAGTGAAAACAAATAAATTCCTAAAAACGTATAATAAACTAGAAAACAATACATCAAAATAATAAGCAATAAATGGAAAGCGGTAAAGTTCTTCCCCTACACTTACACCAAACATTGTCCTCGTTGTTTCAGTAAAAAGTGGGAAAAGGAATAAGAACCTGATCAATGATCGCCTCGATAGTTTCCTACATGCAGCTGATAGGTGCCAAGTGATCAATATCTTTATTTTATGCAAACTCAAACAAAAGCAAAAACATTAAATTGAAACTCGTGGCTTGCCTCCCACGAAGTGCTTCTTTTAACGTCGGTAGCTCGATAACTCAAGAGTGTCAGCACTCATGGTGATTCTGTCGAGAATGACTCCTCGATCGAATTTTTAACCGTCTTTGGTTTCCATGGCCACTTATCAAGCCATCTTACATATCCCTCACCTTTTATTTTCTTTCTTCTGTGGGGTGGTTCATTCTTTTGAACTTGTGGTGGTGGTTCAGGATCTATCTTGAGTATCAACTTTTCAAGTTTGGGCTTAGTTATTTCACCCACCATCTCGAATGTTAACCTTCCCTTCTTAATGCTAATGATTTTCCTAGTTTCATGGTCCTCAAATTTTCTCTTTTTATACGGGACCTCAAACAAAGGTTCATTGGTGTGGATATTCTCCACATACTTATTGGATTCGGCATCTACATTAGTCTCCACATATATTTGTAGAAAAGAAATAGGTGGGTTATAGGGAGGAGGAATAACAATATATGTTTCCTTCTCTACCTCTTTGATAACCTACCCTTCAGATGGTGTCGGTGTATTTTTCTCAATTTCTACTCTTTTCTCATCAAAACTCTTCTCAACCTCATTATAACTCTCTTCAACTTCATTATCACTCTCCTTAGGAATTTCGATTTGTTTTTCACTACCGGTTTTTACAACATCCACATGCTCCTCAGGGAAGGGTCCTAGAGGTTTTTGTTCAAGAAGGGAGATTTGAGTCTCCAAGGCCATGTTGTGAGTCGCGAGGGACTCAATCGCATTGTTCAGCTGCCTAAGGGTTTCACTATTTTGAAGACTTTGATTTCTTATCTCTTCATTTTGGAAAGTTTGTGTCTCTACAAAGTGCTCTATCATAGATTCTAGCCTAGAGTGAGTTAGCGTCGCATCGAAATCCTCCATTGATGTTGCAAGGTTGAAATTATGGGAATCCAGCCGTTCCTCAGTGAGTTAGCGTCACATTTTTTGTTTCCACTAAGCGCTCCATCATTATAGTTTCTAGTCTAGAGCAATTTAGTGTCGCAGTCATATCCTCCATTAATGTTTCGAGAGTGGAATTTTGGGATTCTTGTGACTCCTTAAAATATTGGGCGTGGTGGTTGTAGGGGAAATTTGGTTGAGGATAAGTCAGCATCGTATTGTAATCCTCCAGTAATATTTCGAGATCAGATTTATGAGATTCCTGTAACTCCTCAAAATGTTGGGATTGGTAATTATAGAGGTAATTTGAGTGAGAGTGAGTTAGTAAAGCATTGAAATCTTCCAACAGTATTTCGAGGTCAGATTTTGGGAGTTGTTGAAAAAATTTGGGTGATACATAGTAATTAAGTTTATAGTGCCTTAGTCTATACGGTGCAGCAACGAAAGTAACAATATTGATTGTTGGTCCTCAACAACAGCGTGCGTCCGCAAGTGCATGAAAATATCGAAGTAATATAAAAGATTGTTGAACCCATAAAGACCAATGTCAACCTACTGTAATCTATTGTCGCTTTGTAAAGCAAAGGCTAATGAATGATTAATTTAGAGGAAACTAAGAACTAAAACTGAAATAATATAAGATTAAGGAAATATATCAATATATATATATATATATATATATATATATATATATATATATATATATATATATATATATATATATATATATATATATATATATATATATATATGAAAAGAGAGACCGGAATATGTATTTCGCGTACCTCTGGGACTCTGTAACTCATTGGCTTAAACTGATGTTAAAAATGTGTTTAGTAGAAAATATCAATTTAAATACTGAACCTCACACTCTTGTGATTTTGAATAAAGTTGCATTCCTTAACCATGAGATTTTTCTCTCACTCTCCCGTTTTAATTAAGGAATGTGTTTTGGAAACTGGGCAGGTTATAATTAATCCTAAAGTGCTCTCACTGTGTTTAGAATTAATGCCTACTTTCTACCATCCGGCTCAACCCGCGCGCTCTTGTAGTGCCAGCACGAACCTTAGTTAATTTCCCACTCTTGTGGAAAAATCGTGTTAAGTAACCTCTCAATCTCGTGACAAAGCTATTTAAATTAAGTTTAAAAACAAAGACTGAAACTGACTTTTCAAACAAATAATGAAGCCAACTTATTACCGAGTCCCGTCGAGAATGACGATCCTCACATACCGGACTCAAAACTATTTAACTGGATATACTTAAATAAACAAAGATGCAATTATAATTATTAACCATGAACATAGGCATATTTAGATTTGTAATGATAAAACAATATTATAAGAAAAAAGAAACTAAAATAATTGTAAATAAATAAACATGGAATAAAACTTGAATAAAATAAATCTAGAAACCTTAATGGAGCTTTGAAATAATATCGGCAAGATTGATCCAAGCGTTACACAAATTATAGGTCTACACTAATGGTGTGGTAGTTCCTCAATGTGAGAAACTACCACTTTTACATGAGTAATATGCTTCCAAAAACTATGAAGCGCATCCACGTACAAAGCTTGGATGCCTGGACTAATTTCTAATATCCTATATAGAGAGAAATAAAATGGAAGTTACATCAATCTTTATGTGAGAAATAGTGGAGGTAATGGAGAACGTGGGGAAAGAAGTGGAAAAAATGGGGAGTTAAAAATATCATGGGGGTGATAATGTGTAGTTGGGCTTCGTGAGGGGTTACGTGAAGAATACTTTATATCAAACACTGACAATAGCCTGTGACGAGTGGCATATAACGTGTATCATGGGGAACACATATTTTCAACATGTGTCGATCGTAACATCATGTTTGTCGAGGGGCACACATATTTTGAAGGCGTGGAGACCGGAACACATGTGTGCCAAGAGGCACACATAAATATATACTATGGTGACCGACAGGAGGCTGTGACGACCGTCACAGTCCTATCATGCAGTTTCTTGTTTTCTGCTACACAGTCACACATTTTCTGTCATTTCTTCCTCTTTTCTTATGCGAGTCTAGTGAAATGTAAATAACTGAAATGAAATAGAAATACCTGCATAGCAAGATAAAATGAATGAAAAACAATATAAAAGTGCATGTGAATCAAGTCGAATATAGAATGTAATTTCATGTTATCACATATTCTTAGCCCAACGGGAAAAACTCAAACGGGCTCCATTGTCGTCGTACCACGATGGTAGAACATCCAACTCATGGTGGGAAGTTCATGCCACCGAGCTCGGACCCCAAACGAGACATGAGTTCGGGCCCATTCCCGAAAACTACCCTGGATGTTCTACCAATTTCCCACATTGGCGAACCCGAAAACTAACAAGCAAACCCCCCAATAAACTATTTATCAGAACTAACTTCTGGAATGAATGGACATACATACATGCAAAACATAAAGAAGTAGCTCATGCATAAACAAAAGTGTGATACGGTGGCAGAACCGAATGTTTAATACTGCTTTGCGTTTTTTGTTTGCAAAATGTCGCGGTAAGCAAGAGTCTCCACCGACTTTTATTTCATCCAATCGGAAAGGAAAAAAAGTACCAAAAAAAAATCCTTTTTCGAGATTTTGAGTACGGGGGGTAGATTATAGAAATGGAAGGTGTTAGCACCATTTCTATCCATGGTTTTCCATGGGCTCTTAGGTACTTGCTCATTTTTAAATTTCTTGTGTTTGTGTGCTTGTTTTTGAAAATGTTTTACTTCGTGATAACCCTTGTATCAGTCCTCAAGGATGTGACGAAGTTGTTTTGAAAAACTGTTTTTGAAAGGTGTTTGTATGAAAAAAAATGTTTTGAGCAAGTACCTACTAGCATCTACCTACTCAAAAAAAGATCGTTTCAGTTCTTGTTTCCTTTAGACAGCGCTATCCTACTATTGAGAAATAGGTAGCACCGTCGTTGGAATTTGTAAGGGTTAATTCAAAAGGGACGTACGGTCACTAAAGAAATATTAGGACACCTTAGTAGTAACCCTAAAGTCTTAAGATATTTTCGAGGCAACATTTCCGAGGCAATATTTCTGAGGCAACATTCGAATGGGAAATTTGATCTTTTTAGACGGGAGGGAAACCACTAAGACACCCTATGCTTAATGATCGTTTACTGAATGTAACCAAAGTGAGAGTATACCCTAAGAGTCAATATGTGCGAGTGATTTATTTTCAGTTTATTATCTTTGCACATTAGGGTTTTCTAACCATTTTAATTTTGTCATGCATTCTTGCCATACAATCCTAAACATACATCTAACAGTTAAGAGTTTTGCGGAAAGTAAAAGCGGAAAAAATAACCTACGCTTATTACATGGCTTTGACAGTTATATAATTGTCATTGACAGTAAATAAAGTTGCGGAAATGTAAAAATCCTAATTAAAACTATTGCATCCTCAAAACAGTTACAAAGATAATAAAAGTATTAAATGCATGCGGTAAGTTAAATGCGAGGCGATTAGGGTTTTGACCCTTTGACTAATCCTACTTGCGATTGATTAAAGAAAAAATGTTTTTTGTCCTATTTTGTTATTTGAGAAAATAATGAATAATTAAATTGCAAAGAAAATCCTAAGTTCTAATTAATGTTAATTTTTGAAAATGAATTAATTAATTCTAAATAACCTATTTTAGTATTTTTTTTGTTTTATTTGAGAAAACAAAGAGAAAAATTTAATCAAGAGTTAGCCTAATTTTCTAATTTAATTTTAATTGTGAAAAAAAACAAATTAAAGTTACCCTAACTTAAATATTAATCTAATTAATTAACAAAATTAAATTTAATAAGAAAACAACTAAATCTAATTTTTTTTTACTTTTTTGGGTTTTTATGATTTAATTAAAACTGATTTTAAAAAAATAAAATAATTAAACAAATTAAAAGATAAAATAAAAAATAAATATAAGTTAAGAATTGGGCCTGTTGTCTTGCTAAAAGAGGGGGTGAGCATCTGAATTTTTTGTCCCTACAAGCTAAGCCCAGGTTGACCATGCTTGATCCTGTGCAATATTGACCTGAGGTGCATCATGGTCCTTCAGGCTGGAAGCGTCAGATCTGGGTAAGAGCGCATCAAATAGCTGGATGGTGAGGTTGTATGGAAGGCGCTTGAGATTGTGAGGCACTGGATCTATTGATAGAAAGGAAAATAAAGAAAGCACTGGGACTTGGGATCGAACCCAGGTCCTCACGCTTAAATCCAATTCCACGCTGCCAACTGAGCTATGATTGTTAGTTGTTCTTATAATAATAATAATAAAACATAATATAAGCAAAACAAAAGAGCTGATTCCAAAGCGCGCGAGATTCAAATGGACGAATGGCTGGCTGACACGCATCACCTTCTTCACTGCAACCGTCATTTTAGAAAAAAAGACTTTTACCTACAAACGTCCATTGTAGGTATAACCCTGCATATTTCAAAAATGCTGTAAACGCAAGATAAATGAAAGGTAATGGTACCTGATTCAAGGCCAAATTTTTCTTGCATCAAGAAACCCTAAAAAAACATGGAAACCCTAACAATGGAAACATCGTGCACAAGCTTCAAAAACGCAATTAAATGACATGGTTAGCTTGCAAACATGATGACAAAAACGAATATAACAATCAAAAGTGCTGATGATGCAAGAATTATGAAAATCGAATTGGAAAATTATGTCAAACCATATGAGATGTAGCGCCTGTTTCTGGGTGTTTCAGGCCTTGCAAACGATTGGGACAGCTTCCTGGGACGTCCAGCAATGGATTGGGATATCTAGGATAGCTTGAGATGGCCTGTGGAGAGAAAACCAAATCACACTTTTCTTTGAATTTTATAACTTTTCTCTGCCTTTTTTCACGACTCTAACCCTTGTTTTTTGATCTGGAATTGTTCACTATATAACCTAGAGTGAATTAGGTTAACAAATTTGGACTAAATCTTTGCATTTATCCAAGATTTTATTTGATTTGCAAGCTATATGATATGTTGCTATTTTGAGCCAAATCATGCCTTTCTTGTACCAATTGACCTTAATTCGATTTGATTTGTTAACTCAACATATCTTGATTGCCAATCTGTCAAAAAAAAACAAATCAAATCATATCTTTGTTAATTTTCATCATTTATTTGATTTAATTCACTTTTTAATTAATGAAAAATCAAAATAAATTGAAAAATAAAGAACATAATGGGTGAGTGAACATTTGAGTCGTGGACCACATTATAATTGAGGTGCAAGCATAAAAAGCTGGGCCCATTTAGCAAAAAATGCAAATTTGAGCACATTTGACTTTTGGCAATTTTGCAAAAATGGTCAACTTGGCCAATGCATAACTCTCTCTATTTTGACCCTAGAGAGGTGTTCTTGAACTTTTTAGAAAGCTTAGGATGTTCTCTAAACAACCCTTTTGGTATCATCTCAATTTAGTCTTCCATGTTCATGTATGAAGCTTTGACCCAAAAGGTGTTTTTTGTTGACTTTTCAAAAGGACCTATAATGTAAAAATTCATATCTTTTTGTGAGTGCATATTATGGACTTGGGAGATGAAGATCAATTATATGGAATTGCGTCCTCTTCAAAATGAGCTTTGGATGGGTCATTTATGATAAAGTATGAGAAAGTTATGCTTGGTCAAAGTTGAGTTGACTTTTCCTATAAAACCCTAATTTAGCAACTTTTGGGTTTTGATGAATTGTATGCAATCCTTGAGGAATCATGATCAAATCTTGATCAAATTATGGATAATACTTAAAAATGAGGATGTTGACCAAAAATCTTGAAGTTTGACTGCATGTGGACCACAATTGACTTTTTACCTAGTATAGTTGATTTTTAGGCATTTGAGCAATTGACTGAGTAAACTTCTTCTGCAAGGCTTGAAACTTTACATGGATGATCCTGAGAACATATTAGGACAATGGTGAGCATTTGAGTCCTTTGTGGTTCATACATCTTGATGAAGATGGAAACCCTAATTCGAGGTATACTTCCTTAGGAGAGAGTTTGTCTGGTCAATTCTTGGACTTCCTTGAGCAATTTGGGGACCTCAGTTGCCATGTGTTGAGAAATATGGGAGGGAAACTTTTGGGGTACAACAAAAAGCAAATACTTTAATAGTGCAAGCCAAATTAAATGACCACCACGTTCGAAAATATTGAGAGACGACCACAAAGGCCATAAATGTCTAAGAGATTACATAAAATGAGCCAAAGGCCCCCATCCAAAGAAACGAATAAGTGGCCACGAGGACCACAATTGTTTGGGAATTACATAAAAACTGGAAAAGCCCCTGAAACAAATTACAACAAAAACAGCACGCATGCCAAACAAGACAAATAAATAACAAGCTCCAATTAACTGACAAACTGAAGCTACTCTTCAGGTTAAGGGGGCACTTCAGTGCCGGGCTGCGGCTGTACGGGCACGCCTGGGGAATTGACCGTGTGACCTTCGGCCGCCAGAATGAAGTCAGAGATAATCATTCGACCATCAACCATATGATGAAGGAAGTATGTCCCTACAAAAGCAAGGTTGGCTCTCGGGTTCACTAGACGGATATGGGCCACCGCGTTCTTGATTTCATCCTCGGCAGTAACAAGAGAATCATCGTTGGCCTGTTGAATACAGGCGACCAGCTCGGCCTTGATCATCATCAACTTGAAATCCTCTAGCTCCTCCTTGTTAGGGGCCATGGCAGAATTGAGCCTTTTCACCTTTTCCTCAAGAGTTTTCTTCTAGGCCACCCAAGCATCCTTCTCCTTGGCCAGGGCCTTCCTCGCCTTCGCCACTTCCTCGAGCTCAACCCTCACCTTTTTTAACCTCCCCTCAAGAGCCTTGTTCGCCTCACGGGCTTTCCTCAACTCCAGCTCCTTAGTGCCCCCCTCCTCGGTATGGATTACTGCCACACCCAGGATCCGCGTCAGAGCATTAGTGTCCTAAGCCAACAGGGCCCTCTTACTCGGACGATCCATTTCCCTGTATAACATGGAATCTTCCCGGTGGAACTCCAAGGAACCTCCTTCAAAAAGAGTTTTATTATGAAAGTAGGGGGCACCTTGAATTTCCCAAGACCTTGCTCCTCAGTCAGATCTATTAGGTCATCTAAACGGGATCTTTTGGTCCTCCAGGTCACCGAAAGAAGACAATTTTTCCCAACAGTTGGTCCCAATTAAGAAGTCCCTAACCCTATCAGAGGCGCACCTGGTCCATCAGCACCCAAAATGATCTTGGCAATCCATTTCTGTGCTTTCTTGGCCTTGGCCGCATCATTCTTGAGCATGCGCTACGGATGAGTAGACATTTTCTCTGCAACAAAACAAACACGATTTAGAGAAACATGGATATCAGAGTAAGGGCACTTCAAAAAACAAAACGACTAACTAAATACTTCGTGGAATCCTCACATTCAAGGAGCTCCTTAACATTTATGAGCCCAGGTTCGAATACTGATTTCCCATCTTCATTATCGACGGGCCTTCCCCTTTTCCCATACGTTGGACTTGGGTATTCCCTCAAAAAAGACCAACATTCTATCGTAGCTAGCTTGGTCTCTAGGATTCAGTTGGTCCGCCTTCACAATGTAATTATCGGTCCCAATGATCAAAATGCTCCCTATTTTAGTGAAAGTTGAACCTCTGCACCAACTGCCTCCTTGATTTTCCCTCCTCATCCAGCATCGGCTCCTCGTCCTCACCCTGCTTGGGGACACTCATGAAAACATTCAGAATTGCCTTCTCTAACATAGGTTGGACCAACAAGTACCTATTCTTGAAGTGTCGGACAAACTCAAGGTAGTCCTTGAACAACTTCCTATTATCCTGCTTCAAGGAGACCCATCCAAACTAATTCCCAATTGTGACGCTTTGAAGGTGAAATAAATAGAAGAACAAAGGGACAGTGGCCCCAATCTTCAAATAATTATACACAATCTTAAAAGCCCACGGGAAGGTAGTCGAGTTGGGGTGAAGTTCCAAGGGAGCAACATGGAGATAGTTAAAAATGGCCATCTATAGGTTGGTGAAGGGAAGGCGGAAACCCATATCCCTAAAAAGGATCTCGTACATAGGGAAATGATTTACGTTATATTTCGAGTAGATGTGATGACACTTCTCGAGGATGTAGACGGCCCATTCCTCCTCAACATTCTCTTACTCCGTCCCCCCGGCCACAATTATAAACACTGAAGAATGGAAAAACTCAAGAAGGGGGGTTTGAATTGGGGTTTTCAAAATTAAAGCAATAGACATGTTGGTTATCCTGGTTCATTTGAACTCAAACTACTCTAGTCCACCAGCCAAGGTGATTTCTTCTCTCTCAAATGAGGTCTTAATCTACTAATCAAAACATGATTACACAAACACAATGTCTATTGTCAGCGTCTTCTTGAGTCTAAACCACAACTTGGTTTTCTCAAGGTATTACAAGATAAAACAATATAGCTTATGTACAAAAAAAACAAAGCACAAGGTATTTCAAAAAAATGAGCTAGCATCTAAGATCCCGTAGAAAACTACGGATGGAAAGGGTGCTAAAACCTTCCCTCTCTATAACCTACCCCCCCCCTTACTCATAAAACTCTCGAAAAGGTCTTTTTCTGTTCTTTTCACCCTTTCCTTAATTTGGATAAAATAAAATCCGATGGCGGCTCTTGCTTACCGCAACATTTGCGAATACAAACACAAAACCAGTATAATAGTCGGTTCTGCCACCGTATCACAGAACTGGCGACTCTGCTGGGGAAAAATAAAAAGTGGGGTTACCTTAGAGTTTAGTTCATCATTTTAAATAGCTTTCCTTGTATGTTTTGCTTGCTTTATCCTTGGAGGGTTGTTTGGGTTGTTACTATAGATCCTACACCCAGATCCGGGGGCACCTTTTTAGGTAAGTAGAAATAAATCATGGAAGTTGTACGACATAGACCGATATGGACGAAGTGATGGCTACGTTAGCGTGAGACTATGGCTTATACTAATGTTCCTTGATTCAGTCAAGGATAACATTGGGCTTCCTTATAGTGTCATTAAGTGTTAACTGACCTTTAGAACCTTTAATTGACTCATCCTAAGCCATTAGAAAGTAGTGAGATGACCGGCTTTGGTTCTGACCAAAGATTGGTTAATACCCGATACTACACTCATTGAGACTAGACTTTTGGGATATTCTGGACGCAATACTTAGGTGCTTGAGCTAGAACAATGCCTAAAAGAAAGGTCAATTATATGAGACTCCTTAGAACTCGGTTACTATTAATAGGACAGGTTGAACTAACTAAAACTTCAAGAGGGTACTTACCTATAAACCCCGTGTAAGCATGAACCTAAGGCTCTTGTATGACTTGTTTGCTTTCATTATCTAACATTTTGAATTCTTTGCATGGTTTTGTTTATTATCTGACGATGTTAGTCATTGTCCAATAACCTAGATTTCTTGCAAGTCTCACTTGTCTTCATCACCTTACATTTTTTGCTTGATTCATAACATATAAATTATAGCATCATACCATAGCATTTCCTTAACCATTTCAAGGATCTCAAGGGCTTATGATACAAGTTATGATGAACTAGACGTCTACCAAGGGGAAAAGGGATATATTTTCCTCTAGCCAATGTCGTCAAAAGACCCAAGCACGATAACTTGAGTCAGGGGCTATGACCCACTTGATATGGTGAGCTTGATTCCCGTAGAAGGACCTTCAACGATACGAAGTTCTTCAATCAAAGTTGCAGTTAACTCCTAACATCTTCTTGTGTTTACTCCACGAGATCCTTGAAAACATCACATAAGCATATCATACATGTCATTACATAACAGGTCTTCCAGTACAGGTTTCTCATTTTCTCACTGTTTATTTCAGCAAGGAAAATGGCTCTCAAACAGAATGATAGAGATCTCCAAACTCAAGAGACTCATCTCAAGGAAATTCTCTTAAACCTATCTAAGGGGCAAGAAGAGTTGAAAGCACTCCTCAACGGGAACTTGACCAAGAAACATCCTGACAACAACAAGGATGACCATTTTGAACAACTGCAGGCTGAGATGGAAAGAATGTGAATCCAGATGAATGGACAGATGGCTCTTATCCAAAGTTTAGCTAGGGAACAACCATATGAAGCAAACTTCATCAAGACGGAAGCAACCATATGAATCAAACAGTATAGGTTGGGGATCAAGTCGTTAATCAGCCCCTAATGAGACAAGGAGTTGGCCTGGTGGAGAGTGGACCTTTCCAATTTGCTTCTACGTCCAAACCTCGCCAACAATGACAGGGTAATCAGCATAAGCGGGATACATCCAATAATAAATATACCGAACTTAACATGCCAATGTCGCAAGTCTTGCAACACATGTTAAGGTTGAAAATTTTCACATTGAAGGATCCTCCTCGGAATCCTAATACATCCGCTCCTAGTTACCATCCCAATGAAAAGTATAATACCACTCCAACAGTCTGGGGCATGATACTGATAGCTGCTGGATGTTGAAATATAAGATTCAAAACTTGATTCATGAAGGAGTGTTGGAATTCGCACAAGATGGTCAACTGGAATTTTTCTATCATCCCTCCAAGGCACACCATATGAAGTGACAAGTCCAAAACAAAGAGGTTTTTTATTCATTTAGAATTTTCAATTTGTAATTTCTTTTGGTTGTTCAAATATGTGTTTCATATAAAACTTTGTTATTTCATCAATGAATTGCATATGTTTGTCTTGAATTATTTTATTCGTACCCACTATATTCAAACTGTGTTTTACTTCCTTTTGTGATATTCAACTCTCGATTAAGAGCTCTAAGCCTTTAGAGGGAGGATGACGAAAAAGATACTGTAATCTCTACAATATGCTTTTGAACAGACCTTGCTGACGATGTACAGGTGTTGTTTCAAATCCTAAATAGTGGAGTTATAAGGAAGATAATCCCTAGTCAACCCCTTTGAGCCTAAGAAGTAGGAGTTTTTATTTTCATACAAATTGAAACCTTTAATTGTAACCTAGGGCAGGGTAGTTTTCTCAGTTAATTCAGATGTGCATTCAATCGCAAGCTCTACCTTCATACACGACAAATGGTGTAGAAGGTGCTATCAAAAAGATGGTGATGGTTCCATATAATCATCAAGACAAGTAGTCATTATCTCTCAAAGTAAAAACCCGTTAAGTCATAAACCTATGAAGGAGACTTAAGAATAACTGGGCATCCCGCTGACTGCAATCACAAAGGAAACAATTAAGGAAAAAGGTAGGGATAACAAGATAAAAAAGAGAGGTCACTATAAGTCCTAAAAAAAAGGTTACAAAAATGACTGCCTTCTCAAACAAACGTTCAATTTCTGAACCATCACCAAGCATCAGAGCAATGATTCCAGACTCAACTGAGAACCAAACACACAATTAACTGAGGATAGGATTGAAGAACATCATGAAGAACGGGCTGGATACAAATAAATTTCGAGCCTTTATCCTTTGTTTCTTACACCGTGAACCAAGCCATGTTACAACCCTTAAAAGTCCTAGCTAAAGCGTGGGTTAGTTCGGAAGCATATTGTTACAAAAGGTATCCTGACTCCTGTAGGACTTGCTATAAATCCTGAGTTGATATCACACTCCTACAAAATTTGTTTGTTTTACTAAAAAATGAATTTTCAAATTTCAAGACAGACATAAGGTTTGCATTCTTTAAATACCATTGTTTGCATATGACTATTTGTTCAACAACAGAGAAATTTGCACAACGGATATTCGATGAACGGAAAATTTCTCCATGAGCAGAATAACCTCAGATGGAAAAGACATTTCTTGTAACATGCCTTCCACAATTGAGGTGCATGACATGGTTCCTAGCTAATCTGGGGCAGTCAGGTCAAGATTCAGGGAATCTCTCAAAAATCCCAAAATAGCCAGGGGAAAATCTCCATTTGAATCACTTGGGGCATGGGACATGAATTCTAGCAACGAATCATGTACAATCAAACAAACATCTTCTCAAAGTGTGGAAACACTTACTACTATGGACAATGACAATCCTCTGTACCCGATGAACATGGATATAGTCGGAAAATACTATGCATGAACAAAGACCTGCTAGGTTGACCGGCCTAGGCAAAAATAAGGGCATCCCGACGAACCAAAAAGGTTCGGGCAAAAATTAGGGATATACATATGAGAAATCTATACACCCGACAAGTCTAAAACCTGAAAAGGCGGCTTGGGAAAAAAAGGGTATCCCTGTGGACTAAAATTCTGAATGGACAATCAAGGCAAAAGTTAGGGGTCAAAGCGTATGGCTATGTCCCGTCATCTCGTCAGTTTCCTATCAGTAGAAGGTTGACCACCCTAATCAACATTTACTCAGGACTCCAAGAGATGGGATAACATTCCAAAGGATCATCCACAAAATCCCAGCAGATACTTTCTCCAGAAGTTACAGAGGCAGGGGCATCTTGTTACAAGGTCACTGCCATATACTCAGCATGCAGCCTAATGATGTCAGTTGTCCTGATATCCCCGGCGGAGCGAGAATCTCCAACTACTGCTTCGAAATCTAAGAAAATTCCCCAATGAAGTCGCCAAGCTTCCCAGGGTTCCCCGGAAGGATCTAACAAAATCCCCAAGTGGAATACAGAGTTTCCCTTCCCCAACGGATTTCTTCTCAAAACAACAAAATAGGAATTCCTAGTGGAAACATTCTAAATAAAGCAGATTCTCCTCTAGAAACGGTTCAGGTACGATCCAGAGACTGATGTCATTCTGACACTTATTCCAGACTCTCTTCTAGAAATGGTTCAGGTACGATCCTGAGACGGATGTCATCCTGACACTTATTCCAGACTCTCTTCAAGAAACGATTCAGGTACGATTGGGAGATGGATGTCATCTTGAAACTTATTATAGACTCTCTTCTAGAAACGGTTCAGATGCAATCCAGAGACGAATGTCATCCTGACGCTTATTCTAGACCCTCTTCTAGAAACGGTTCAGGTACGATCCGGTGACGGATGTCATCCTGATACTTATTCTAGACTCTCTTCTAGAAACGGTTCAGGTACGATCCAGAGATGGATGTCATCCTGACACTTTTTCCAGACTCTCTTCTAGTAACGGTTCAGGTATGATTCGTAGACGGATGTCATATTGACACTTATTCCATACTCTCTTCTAGAAAAGGTTCAGGTACGATCTAGAGACGGATGTCATCCTGAAACTTATTCTAGACTCTCTTCTAGAAACGATTCAGGTAAGATCCAGAGACGGATGTCATCCTGAAACTTATTCCAGACTCTCTTCTAGAAATGGTTCAGGTATGATCCCGAGACGGATGTCATCCTGACACTTATTCCATAATCTCTTCTAGAAATGGTTCAGGTAGGATCCAGAGACAGATGTCATCCTGACACTTATTCTAGATTCTCCTCTAGAAACGGTTGAGGTACGACCTAAAGATGGATGTCATCCTGACACTTATTCCAGACTCTCCTCTAGGAACGGTTCAGGTACAATCTAGAGATGGATGTCATCCTGACACTTATTCCAGGTCCTTCTAAATATGGTTCAGATACAATCATGACATATTTTCACTCTGACAATCACCAAGCAATTCAAGGAGTTTCCCTTCCTCAACAGAGTTTATTTCTCTAAGAACGGAGGTCCGTCTCCCAACATTTCAACTTCAAACAAAATCTGAAGACCTATATTCTTCACCCGCAGCAACAATCAGGGATTTATTTTCCGTAGTTCAACAATACAACAATAGAACAACTGACATGTTCATACATTGCACTCATGCATCATTTTATAAACATCATGGCATATGCAACATAAATGTATATATCATAATCTCATTTATTTTGATAATATCATGCAATTCATACATCGTGACATTGCATGAAACTGACTTTACCTTTCCAAGTTGAGTTTGCAGACAGACAAACACTATCAACTTATACAACAAGTCAAAGATTAATGCCCGAAACCAGACGGGGAAACTATCTACACGACCAAGTGGTATGAACTCCCGAAGCAAGACAGGTTTACCAACAAATACAGTAGGTCACAAATTAACACCCGAAACCAGACGGGAAAACTATCTTTCTAAGGTCAACTATCTCAACGACCGACAAAAACAAGTTCTAGATTAATACCTGTAACAAGCTAGGACAATTATCTGTGGACGACTGACTGTAGATTAATACCTGTAACAAGCCAGGAAAACTATCTACATGAGAAAGTTCCGTATTAATACTTGTAACAAGCCAGGACAACTATTTGTGGATGACCGACTGTAGGTTAATACCTGTAACAAGCCAGGAAAACTATCTACATCAGAAGATTGAAGATTAATACCTGTAACAAGCCAAGAAAACTATCTTTCTTTCTTAGGTCAGAGATAAATACCTGAAACCAGCCAGGACAACTATCTGTGAACAACTGATTCTAGATTAGCACCTGAAACCAGACAGGAAAACTATCTACATGACCAGACGAAGCAATCTTACACGGGTTTCTTCTCATAATCTCCAAATGAAGTCTAACATGGACTCATCCTGAAGCAATCTTACACAGATTTCTTCTCAACTCTCCAGATGCAGTCTAACATGGACTCATCCTAAAGAAATCTTACATGAATTCCTTCTAAACTTTCCAGATGCAGTCTAACACAGACTCATCCTGAAGCAGCTCCACACAGGCTCCTTCTCATATATCTCTGGATGTAGACTAACATGGACTCATCCGAAAACAGCCCTATGCAGTCCCTTTTTATTACATTTTCACATAATGGTTAATTCCATTATCCCCAGCAAGTCGCTGTGAAGCCTGGATTTCAACCAAAAAGCAGCAAACTCTCATCTCTCCAGTGCAGAGATAATTCCTCAGTATAGCCATGGACAAATGAAGCTCCTAGACTCTATTCCCCTCAGAATTTTCCCAAGCAGGAGAACAACAAAAATTAACCTTCCCTAGTGGACTCCTCCTTAGACAGCAGGAACAAGCATTCCCCACGTAGTGACCTCTTATGAAGTCAGCATCTGCCCTGGATAGCATCTTTAAGCCCATCTTTGAAAACTCTCAATCATCTCCTCCAAATGGCATCCGTAATCCCATTCCCTACACGATCAACCATCACATCATTGAATGCAAATTTCCAGGAACTCTATTGTTCAGCCATCTTCCTCCTTCAGATCACGAAAGGCAAACAAGCCAATATAAATCTTCAGGTTTAAGAAGATTGAATAGGGGCAGCTGTTGTACCCCAAAATTTTCCCTCTCATGTTTTCCAAGGTTTTCTCTTATATGGGTGATTACAAACACTTGCTTAAAGAAAATATGAATTTTGAAGATAAACAAGGTATCTTCGATTGGCATTGAAACAAGGTATCAACGATTGGAATGGACACAAGGTATCTTTTATTGGCATTGACACAAGGTATCTTCGATTGGCATTGAAACAAGGTATCTTCGATTGGCGTTGAAACAAGGTTTCTTCTTTTGGCATTGGGACAAGGTGTCTTCGATTGGCTTTGGGACAAGGTGTCTTCGATTGGCATCTGAGTAGGCTTTCCTTCAATTGGCATCTGGATAAGGAGCTTCGATCGGATGTCCAAAATCCTACGACACAAGCTTGGTTCACATAATTTCAACTGAGCATTGATTATTTCATTCCTGATTCGATTGACAAGGAAATGACTTTCCCTATGCGAGCCTTCAGCATACAAGGCCAATACTTATTCAGATTTTCCTTCAATCTACTAGGCAAAAAGCATCCTTCGACCCACAAGGAAAATACCTCCTTCGTGCCTAATTCGATTCACTAGGGAATCTCCTCTTTTATGCTTGCTTTGGCCTCCCTCATGCTAGCATCCGCAAGGCATTGGTTTCCTTTGTGCTAGATTCGACTGGGCAATGGTCCCCTTTTAAACAATTTCGATTCCATATTTAAACACACAGTTCTTCATATTTTGATACCTAGTGAGGCCTATTCGCAAGACGCGCAAGTTATGCCTTCAAAGGACATGCACTTGGTCCAGACGAAAGACATACAATGGTTGGAGACAATTTTTTGCTTGCTGGCCAAAGTCTTGCATATTTCCAGGCCCAAGCCTCATGCACAAGCACATTCAGAGCCAATCAAAGAGCAAAGATTTGAGGGGATTTCAAAAAAGCCCTGATAAGGGAAACTCTGAACAAATTCGAATTGGAATTTAGAGTCATCAAAAGGAACAATGCTCTGACGAAGGGAATTCTGAGCAATTGGAATTGATGCAGACGGTGACTTAATTGAAGAAACTCTAAACAATTGGAATTCAGAGTCAACAAAGATCTGAGCGATTCGAATTGATATAGATGGGCTCAATCGAAGGAGCTATAAGAATTAAACCAGAGCAATTCGAAGGAGGAAACTCAAGGCCAATCGAAGGGCATGTCTTGAAGGTATTCCAAAGAATGAAGTATGTCAAGGTTCATCCCAAAGCTTAAAGAGGCATGAATATTTAAAAAATGGAAGTCTTTTAATGTGTCTGATTTTTCCTTCAAAGCCTAGTAAATGGCTGCCCCTTGCCATTTACATGCACCCTCTATCTCCTATAAATACAAGAGACCAGCACAATCCAAGGGAGGAGACTACTTACATACGCACACAGACCTACGCCTACATACTGCCTCATACACATACAGATTTCCTATCAAACGAATACGCACACGCTGCCTCAGAAAACATATCAAAATTCTTACCAGTTTTGCAGGCACCCTCAGTCCAAACGAATACTATATTTGTGATCCTGAGACTCCCTAGAGTCTACTCCAAGCATGTCCACACCAAATCGAAGCATCTCATCCTTGGTAAACTTTCAAATTTATATTCAAATTTTCATGATGTATTAATGTTTTCCAGTGTTTGATTTATGCCTAGAGTATCATATAGCACAACATTCACATGGAACATACAAAGATAGAGGGCACGATCTGTACTCTTCATTGAATCTCAAGAAACCATGGGTTTTAAGGAAAATAAACCCAGATTCGAACTCAAAGGAGTCGAATTAAGGGGAGGTCAAATTAGGAAAAAGACCTGGGTTCACACCCAGACCATGCTTTTATTTTGTTGACACTTTTTCTTGCAGATTTTAGTGCCTTCCTCCACAGGCAATTCATCAGACGCCTCCAACAACATCCTTCACAGGATCGAAGGCTATCCTTCACATGGATCGAAGACCACATGTCTTTACAGGATCGATGGCCACCCTTCATTAGGATCGAAGGCCATCATTTTTCTTTGATCAAAGGATTCTTCTTCTTGCATTTATTTTTATTTTTATTTTTACTCACTTCTTTTATATCAAAAATCAAATAAAATCACAAAAACATTAGGTTAATATTTTTTCTAATTAAGTTAATTAAATTAATTAATTAATTATTTTAACCTTTTCTTTACATTAAAATTAAGTAGACTTGGGCTTTATTTTCTTTCATAAACAAAAATAACCAAAAAATTTTCTTTTCCTTAGGATTCTTAGACGTTATTTTCAATTTGCGCATATTTATTTTCGCACTTTTCATATTATTGTAACTGTTCATGGGTTGTAATAGAATTAACTAGGATGTTACTTTACCGCTTTCTTTATTTTCCCCCATTTTTAGACATGTAAATACCCCCTCCCAAAAGCCTTGTAATAGCGTAGGATTTACGATTCCCGCACTTTAAATTTCTACAAAATATTAACTGTTAGTAATTAGGCTTGTATGGAAAGACTGAAAACAGAGTGCTAGAAAACCTAATAATAAATATAAATGAACCGAATTGAATCACTTGCACATATACACCTCTAGGGTACGCCCACTTTGGTTGCCTTCGAAAATAAAACAGTCATGTCCCTCGAGAATATGGACGCTTTAGCAAAGACCTGTAAATTAAAAGATCATAGTCCCTGGATGACCCTACGGTGTTTCCTTTCGGTAAATGATCTAGTCCCTTAAACAAAATTGCTAAAGCGTCTCTACATGTTTCCTTTATGACTGTACGTATCTTCGAATGTCCCTCAAACATCCAACAATAGGGCTACCTACTCACTAATAGTAGGATAGCACTGTCTAAAGGATACGAGGAAAAGAACAAACTTTTCGAGTATAAGTAGATAGTTCCTAAATGCTTGCTCAAAACAAACTTTTCACACCTACACAAAAACATTTCAAAACACTTTCAAAAAACGCTTTACTAACACTCTTGAGGACTGATACAAGAGTTATCATAAAGCGAATCGCTGCACTAAGGCATTTTCAAATACTTTTCAAAAAAACACAAAGCACAAGGTATTTCAAAAAATGAGCTAGCATCTAAGAGCCCGTAGAAAACTAGGGATGGAAAGGGTGCTAACACCTTCCCTTCCCATAACCTACCCCCTTACTCTAAAAACTCTCGAAAAGGTCTTTTTCTGTTCTTTTCACCCTTTCCTTAATTTGGATAAAAGAAAAGTCGATGGCGACTCTTGCTTACCGCAACATTTGGAAACACAAATGCAAAACCAGTATAATAGTAGGTTCTGCCATCGTATCATAGCTTCCTTCGAGCAACCTGCTTTGATCCACCTCTAAACCCTTCGACACACATAGTTTTAACACTATGAATTACAATTTAACAAAAAAACTTGCTGATAATAGTTCATTACAAGAAAAAGGTACTGGTAACATAGTCTTTCAAATGATTAATGGAGGAAATGTTATGATTAAAGATGTGCTATGTGTACCTAAAATAAAGTGCGACTTCCTAAGTGTTGGACAACTAGTCAAAAAAAGTTTCTCAGTTGTCATGAAAGATGGAGTTTTGAGATTGTTCGACACCAAGAACAATTTGGTATTAAAATCTCTATTGTAGAAAAACATGACATTTAAGAGAATGATCAATTCAATAGAAGTTCAATGTTTGAAAACTGTTCGACCAAAAGGATAGTTGGTTGTGGCATTTGAAGTTTGGACATTTGAACTTTCGACCACTTAATCAACTGATTACTCATAATATGGTTACTGGTATTCCAAGTCTTGAGATGCTTAAAAAAATTTGTGAAGTTTGTTTATTAGGAAAGCAATCCCGAAATTCTTTCATTTCGACTATGCCAATGAAATCATCTTGCATACTCAAAGTGGTACATTCAAATAAATGTGGTGCATTTGAAGAACATACAATTGGTGGAAACAAATATTGTTTTGTCTGTTGATGAGTTTGGTCGAAAGTTATGGATCTATGTGATCAAAGCGAAAGGACAGAGTATTCGACATCTTTAAGATATTCAAGATGCTTATTGAAAACTAGAGTAAGAAAAAGATCAAAGTTCTACAGAGATTCAAGATCTTTGTAGAAGGAATCAAGTAGAAGACAAAATTTTGAAGAACTTTGATCAAATCCATAGGCCATACTACATGATCTTGCTTTGCAGGCCTCAAACTTGTGTTTCACTCCATAATTAATTATTTACACAATTAATGAAGCTCTAACCCAAGTATTTAAAGTATTGTCCAAGCTAATTTTCCCTTAATGGCACAAAGTTACCATTGCCAATTTAGAAAAGTAAGCTCAATACAAAGTCAATTTGTATTAAGCCTTGCACTTGTTCTTTCTGCACACACAACCCCTATAAACTAAAAGCAACAAGTCTAAGGTTGCTACCAACTCAGATCATGCTTGTACAATACTTTGGGACCTGTCTTCTCACTTTCCTTGAAAAAAGCAAGTTATAGAACCAAAAGGCTGGAACTCAGAAATCTGGTATGCAAGCAATCTCTAACCTTTTTCCATACATATATTCAAGTCTTTAACAAGCAGAAAGGAGGAGGAAAAAAAGAGGAGAAAAAAAAGGAGGAGAAAAAAAGGAGGAAGAAAAAAAGGAAGAGAGAGGAGAGAACACGAGATTACAAGCCTTAAAACACTCCCAAACTCTCAAAAATCAGAACCTGTATACAAGCATAAAACTTGGCACATCCTGACTTTACACACGAAATCTCAAATCCATTCGTGCGTTTTTTGGCCTTTTGATTCACTAAGCTTCCATATACCACATAGAAACTATCCCAACCCTTAAACCAATTTTGTAACTCCTCCTTCTTCATCCACCATTTTCAAAATCCACCATTGCAGCTTGACTTGTCCAGAGCAGTTGGGTAAGCTACAAGACATTTTAACAATTGGAATATCTTCAAGGAGGTCCGAGAATGTTTAATCCATCATCAAACAATTTATGGAAGTCATGTAGAAGTCATTCGAGTTTCACTCCAAGAGGTAAGTTTTTTAAACTTGGAACTCTTCTTTCAAGCATCATTTGTATATACATTATGAAGAAAAGATGTAGATATCATGTCTAGGAAGCTGACTATGTCCATAGTTTTGATTATCATTACTTATACATTGATAATTTCATCTATGATCAGTTAGGTCTTAATTTTAGTACTGAACAAAATTTATGCTAACCTTTAACCCATAACCTTTGAAAATTATGTGGTTAGATTCGTATTCGAATTTTTTGCCAGTTTGATGTTTACATTTATTTGATTTGGTTGAGAAATGAAGCTTTTAGAAGCTTAACAATGGACTTATCATGGCATGCACACATTAGGAAGAAGAAGCTAGGAATTTCAAACATTCAGAAATGAGTTCATTTTATATTTAATTGAATTTATATTATGAACGGATGAAATAGACCACACCAGTGGTATAAATAACGCGCGCTAAAGCCTTGACATGTAGAAGGTCCTGGGTTCGAGCCCCAGCGAGACCTTTTGTCATTTTTCCAAATTTTCTCACTTTTTGTTTGTTTGTAGGAAGCGCGTCTGGGCCTCAATTAGCTGGGCCTTGACATTTTTATTTTTCTAACCCCCCTATTTTACTTCAGCAATGCAGCCCATTTTTATTTTTTTTAATTCTCTAATTAAATGATTATTGGGTCAGGCCAAACAAAAACTGTTTTCTATACAAAAACACCTCAAATTCAACTTTCACCCCCCTCTTGACTTATTTTCTTTATTTTATTTTTTCTTTCTAATTTTCTTTATTATTATTATCTCTATTAATAAAAAAGGACACAATATTTTCTTATACAAATATATTCCTTTTTTAATTAATAATTAGGCTATGGTTTAACTTATTTTCTTCTAATTAAAATTAAATTAGAACTTAAGTTTTCTTTTAATTAATTTAGTTTAATTAATATTCAAAACTATTTTCATGCAAAAAACCCTAAAATTGCACCTTTGATTAATTTCATTTTAAAGTTAGTTCAATTTTCCTATTTTAATTAATTACCCTTATTTAGTATTTAGGTCAAAATCTTTTCTTAACAAAATCTAAAAAAAGACAAAAATCCATTCCCTTTCCATTTCTATACTTGTACATTATGTTCATTTTAATTCTTGACATTTAATTCAATATGGTTGTAATAGATAATTAGGGTTTAAATTCTTGTAATCCCCATTTGTAATTTGTATATCCCATCCCCCAAATGATGTAATAGCGTAGAACATTTATTTTCAGCAATTTATTTTTTCATATAAATGCTAGTAATTAGGGTTTGTATCGAAAGATAAAATTGATGCTTAGAGAACCCTAATTCAAGATAAACCAAGCATGAAAAATAAAAACTTGCACACTTACACCTCTAGGGTTAACTCCACTTGTTGCCTTGAGAAAATGGTCATGATATGCATGTGAGACATCTTTGCGAAAACAATAAAATATACAAGATCATAGTCCCTCGATGACGCTTCGAATTTTGCCTTAAAAATGATCTTAGTACCTTAAGAGAAATGCTAAGATATCTCACAACATTGTTATTCATGACTATAAGATGACCCACACCCATCCCTTTACATCCAAAGATAAGGCTTCTTACCAATGAATGGTAAGATAGAAGTATCAAAGGAAGGGAGAAATGAACAAAAGACTTTTGAGTAGGTAAAACATTCTTAATTTCTTGCTCACAATCTGTCTTTAAAAAACAAACATCTTTTGAAACACACCAAACACTTTCAAAACATGAAATATTTTCAAAAAGTCCAACACTTTTTATGGATTCTTATAGAGACGATAATCATTACAAAGTTTGCCAAAAAAAAGGCGCTTTTCAAAAATACTTTCAAAATCCACCACAAAAACATTTCAAACAAAGCAATTTCAAAAGTGATCTAGCAAGCAACTAAGAGCCCGTAGATATCTATGGATGAAAAGGGTGCTAACACCTTCCCTTTTCATAACCTACCCCCCGAACTCAAGAAAATATCTCAAAGGTCTTTCATGTTCTTTTCACCCTTCCCTTATTAGATAAAAGAAAAGTCGGTGGCGACTCTTGATATCCACAACAATTGCGATAAAACACAAAACACCAAGTCAGTTCTCCCACCGTATTACAGAAATGGAGACTCTGCTGAGAAGTATTTAAAAGTGGGGTTACCTTAGAGCTATATGATATTTACTTGCTTGCATTGTTTGATTTTCCAGATTTACGTTTATGGGTCCTTGTTTGGGTTTGTATTGATCCTCTACCCGGATCGGGGAACACCATTAGGTAAGTAGCAATAGATCATGGGGATTGTGCAGGGTATATAGACATGGTTGAAGCGATGGCTACATTAGTGTGACACATTTGTTTATACCGGTATCCCTTGTATTGAATCTAGGAGAATACAAGGCCGCTGAGTGGTGTCATTAAGCACTAACTGACCTTAGAACCTTTAATTGAACAACTTGGCCATTAGGAAGTAGTGAGATCGCCGGCTTTGGTGTAGAGCCGAAGACTGGTTGATACTTGATGCTACGCTCATTGAGATTGGACTTTCGGGATATTTTGGTCGCCAATAAAGAGGCTTGCACTGAAATAATGCCCGATGAAGAAAGATTAGTGATATTGAGATTCCCTAGAACCCGGTTACTTTCTAGGACAAGTTGAGCCAACTAAACTTCAAGAGGGTACTTACCTATAAACTCCATGCAAGCCTAAACCTAAGGATTTGTTTGTTTGTATGTGATTATTTGTACATAACGACTTATTTGATTTGTTTGTGTATGATTACTTGTACATAACATCATGAGATCATACCATAGAATTTTCAATAACCATTTCAAGGGTCTCAAGGGTCTGTGATGCAGGGTTATGTTGAACCAGACGTCTATCAAGGGGCAAGAGGATTTATTTTCCTCTAACGAAACACCATCAAAAACCAAAACACGATAACTTGAGTCAAGGACTATAACCCACTTGACATGGTGAGCTTGATTCTCAAGGAAGGACATCCAACGATACGAAGTTCTTCAATCAAAGTTGTAATCAAAGTTCAACTTCTGACATCTTCTTGTGCTTACCCCGCGAGATCCTTGAAAACATTGCATCCACATATCATGTATCATACCATAATAGGTTTTTCCTAGGTTTTTTCATCCGTTTACTGTTTTTTTCAAGAAAAGATGGCTCTCGAGCCGACTGTCCAAGATCTTCAGACCCAAAATGACCAGCTTCAAGATTTGTTCCTAAACCTGTCAAAGGGGCAAGAAGAAGTGAAAGCACTTCTCATTGAGAGCATGACCAATAACAATCCTGAAGACGACAAGGAGGGCCAGATGAGACGATTGCAAGCGGAGATAGCAACAATGACAATCCAGATGCTGGGGCAAATGGCTCTTATCCAAAACTTAGCTCGGGGACAAGAAGAGTTAGGAACTCTCATTAACAAGCTTCATCAAGACAAGTGTAGCCATATGGAACAAACGTTTAAGATTGGGGATTAAGTCATTAATCAGCCCCTAATGAGACAAGAAGTTGGCTTGGTGGAGAGTAGACCTTTCCAAATTGTTGCTACATCACGAGCCCAACAACGACCTCTCCAACAACGACAGGGTAGTCGGTGTAAGCATGATACATCCAATAAGAAATATACAAAACTCAACATGCCGATGTCGCAAGCCTTGCAACACATGTTGAAGATGAATTTGGTCACATAGAAGGATCCTCCTCGGAATCCTAATACTTTTGCTCCTAACTACAATCCCAATGCAAGGTGTGCATATCACTCCAACTGTCTGGGGCATGATACTAATAGTTGTTGGATGTTGAAATATAAGATTCAAGACCTAATCGATGAAGGAGCATTAGAATTTGCACAAGATGGTCAGATTGAATTTTTTTGTCGTCCCTCAAAGGCACACCATCTGAAGTGATAAATTTAGGCGGAGAAGTTTTCGTTCATTCGAATTTTCAGTTGTAATTTCTTTGTTTTCTTAAACACTTATCTTTATGTAAGACTTTGGTTATTTTCATTAATGCATTGCATATGTTTGCCTTGAATTAATCAATTCGTTTTTGCTATACTGAAATTATGCTTTTACCTCTTTTTGTATGATATTCAACTCTCGACTACAAGCCTTGAGACTTTAGAGGGAGGATGACGAAAACAATATCATAATCTCATACAATATGCTTTTGGGTAGACCTTGCTGACGATGTACGTTCTTTCAATTCCTAAAATAGTGGAGTTATAAGGAAGATAATCCCTAGTCAACCCCTTTGAGCCAAAGAAGTAGGAGTTCCTTTTTCGCACAAATTGAAACCTTTAATCATAACCTGGGTCATGGTAGTTTCTCAGTTAATCCAAAGGCGCATTCAGTCACAAGCTGTCACTTCACAATGAAAATATCCTTCTGAATCAAAAATGGCGTTGGTTCCCCATGAAATAGGCAGTCTTTACCTCTCAAAAAGAAAAGCCCATTAGGTCAAAACCTATGAAGGAGGCTTAAGAAAAATTATGGCATCCCGCTGGCTGTAATCTTAAAACAAAAACAGCCAGGCAAAAATTAGGGATAGTAAATAAAAAAAAAGAGGTCGCTACAAATCCTCGACAACATGAAAAATGTTGCAAAAAATGACTGCCTTCACAAGTAAACTTCAAATATCTGAACCATCACCTAAATAACCATTCCAGACTCAATTGGAATCCAAGCGCGCAATTAATTAAGTATAGGACTGGAGAAAATTATGGAGAATAGGTTGGGTACAAATAAAATTTGAGCCTTATCCTTTGTTTCTTAAACCATGAACCAGACCACGTTGCAACCCTTTAAAAGTCCTAATTGAAGCATGGGTTAGTTCGAAAGCATATTGTTACAAAAGGTATCCTGACTCCTGTAAGGCTTACTATAAATCCTAAGTTTAATTCATATTCTTACAAAATTTTGTTGCTTATTAAAAATGCATTTTTCAATATTTTTTCCAAGACAAACATAAACTTTGCATTGTTTGAATACCGTTGTTTGCATATAGCCAATTGTTTGACAATGGAGAAATTCGCATGGAGAATATCGAATGAACGAAAATTATCTCAATGAACAGAATCACTTCAAATTGAAAGACGCCTCAAATGACAAATCTCTCATAATAAAAGGGCACGACATGATCATTGTCTAGCACATCTGGGGAAGTCAAGTCGAGATTTAAAGAATCTCTCAAGAAATGTTGAATATCCAGGGGCAGGTCTACATCTGAATCATTTGGGGCATTGAATATGGATTCCAGAAAAGGGTCGCGTACGACCAAGCAAACATTTTCTATTATTTCTACAACACTTGCTATCATAGACAATGACAACTCTCCATGTAGACATAGTCGGAAAATACTATGTATAAAAGAGACCCTCTAGGTTGACACGCCTAGGCAAAAATAAGGGCATCCCGGCGAACCAAAAGGTTTGGGCAAAAATTAGGGATATATATGCAAAAGATTGTACACCTAGAAAGTCGAAAACCTGAAAAGGAGGCTTGGACAAAAAGTGTATCCCGTTAGACTGAAAACCCGAAAGGGCAGTCCAAGAAAAAGTTAGGTATTAAAGCGTATGACTATGTCCCGTTATCTCATCATTTTGTCTATCAATAAAAGATTTGTCACTCTGATCAACATTTTCCAAAGGAGAAGACAAAGTTCAAGCTGCCTATAAATCCCCACAAGGCCAATTCCATGGATACCCCCACAAAATCACTTCAACAAGATTATCCCCATAGAGACAGATTCATGCAATCCCCAACCAGAGTTCCAATCTCTTAAAAAAACCCTCTCCCCAGCTGAGTTGGTCTTAAAAGAAGAAGCCTTGTGGAGTTCTTCATAAAGAATTCACTTCCCCATTAGGTCGTCAATAGGGTTTATTTTTCCAACTGCAAATTCCTCAGCTCGAGTTTGCCTCTCAGACATTTACAAATCAATGGACAAAAACCCTTAATCCCCGGAAAAATCATTACAATCTTCAACAGATTCGTTACTATTACGACAAGTTGCTGCGAAGCCTGGAATCTGACCAGATAAAAGTTCAACTTCATCCTTTCAAACAAATTACTGTGAAACCTGGACGCGACTAGATAACAATTGATTTAATTTACTGTAAAGCTTGGATCCAATCAGATAACAGTTTGAGTTGCTGAAACCTGGACCCGACCATATAACATTAAATCTCAATTTTAAGTTACTAAAGCCTGGACCCTACCGGATAATAGTTTAACTTCTTCTATTGTTGAAACCTGGACCCAACCAGATAACAGCTTGGGTGTCTGAAACCTGGACCCGACCAGATAACAATTAACCTCAAGATCAAATTGCTGAAACCTAGACCCGACCAAATAATTGTTCGAGTTGCTACGAAACCTGGACATGACCATATAGTAGTTTAACTTCTTCGATCACTAACAAAACTCCTCTTCCCCAGTAGAGTTCGCCGCTATCCTTAGTAAGTTACTGCGAAGCCTGGGACCTGACCAGATAATAGTAAACTTCATCCTTTCAAGTAAGTTAGTACGAAGCCCGAACCTGACCAGGTAGTAGTTCAACTTCATCCTACTCTCAACTTACTGTGAAAACTGGACCCGACTAAATAACAGTAAACCTCAATTCCAAGTTACTAAAAGCCTAGACCTGACCAGATATTAGTTTAACTTCTCAAATTACTTAAGCCTGGACCCGACCAGTCAACAGCTCAAGCCTGGACCCGACCTGATACCAATTAAACATTCTGAAGCCTAGACCCGACAAGATAACAGCCCCAATTTCTGAAACCTGGACCCGACCAGATAACAGTTGCTAAAGCCTAGACCCGACCAGATAACAGCTCTAATTTCTGAAACCTGGACCCGACCAGATAACAGTAAATCTCAAATTTAGTTTTTAAAGCCTGGACCCGACCATATATTAGTTTAACTCCTTCAACTTCAGAGCCTGGACCCAACCAGTTAACAGTTCGAGTTACTGAAACCTGGACCCGACCAGATAACAGTTGATCTTAAGTTCAAATTGCAGAAGACTGGACCCAACCAAATAACAGTTCCAATTTCTAAAACCTGGACCCGACTAGATAATGGCTTAACTACCTTAAATTACTACAAAGCCTGGACCCTACCAGAAAAAAATTTAACTTACTAAAGCCTGTACCCGACCAGATAATAGTTTAATCCTGGACCCGACCAGTCAACAGCTCAAGCCTGGACCCGACCAGATAGTAGCTTAACTTCCTCAAATCACTGCAAAGCCCGGATCTGACCAGATAGCAGTTTAAAAGCCCCTCTTCCCCAGTAGAGTTTGGCACTATCCTTAGTGAGTTGCTGTAAATCCTGGGATCCGACCAGATAACACTTAACTTCCTTATCCCTAACAAGTCATTGTGAAGCCTAGAAACTGACTAAATAACAACTGACTTTCAAGAGATAATTCCCTACCGGAGCAACAGACGACTAAAAATCCTAAGCTCTTATCCCTAAGCAGAAGACAATATTCCCCAGTGGAGTTCTTTTCAACTAATCATGAATCCCCAACGAAAGCATCTTAAAAGTCTGAAGACACACATACTTTTCATCTCCAACAGCCGTCCGAGATTCAAAGCTCCCCAGTATCTGTTTAGGATACACTTTGATAACATGTCGCATTCATACAACATACATAACAAATAACACAACATAGTCTCATTTATTTTGATAACATCATTACACCATGCATACATGCGCATACAGCTAACCCCTTTGTTTCCTTGCAGATAAAATCACTGATCCAAGGACTTCTTCTGGATCAAAATTATTTTTTCTAGTCAAAGACAGACAAGACACCTAGTTTTCAGCACGAATCGACTTAAGATTTATGTTGATATTTCCCCCAGTTTCTACCAATCATCTCTCCAAATGGCATCCATAAGCCCATTCCCAGATCAATGCAACACCGAGTGCAAATTTTTGGGCACTATAGTGTTCAATCATCTTTCACCTTCAAGTCACGAATGGCAGACCCGCCAATCTAACTCTTCAGGTTTAAGAAGATTGGACAGGGGAAGCTGTTGTACCCCAAAATTTTCCCTCTCATTTCTCAAGAATTTTCTCACAATATCACTATTGATTCAAGACTAAACAAGGTTTGATCAGCCCAAGATACCTCCTCAAACACTGATGACTCAAAACTAGGGTTTGAGTTTGCACAAGTACAATTGGATGTTTAATGCCCCGATATAGTTTCCACGGACCATATTTGGCTCTCAAGCATCAGGTCGAAGATGGAACTTCTGAATCCTTCAAAGGAGGAAGAGGAAACTGTCGAAAGGGAAAAGCAGATAAAAAAAGGTGTGTAGTTGCAGATAACTATGTCAAATTCAAAATCTGGTTCAGGCTATTCGAACCACATGACTGATCGAAAGGAGTGGTTGGCATATTTCGACAAGTCGAAGAAGAGTAAGCTTGCTTTGATCCTTAAGCTTCGACTGGGAAATGGATTCCTTCGAGAAACCTACTTCGATCCACCTCTAAACCCTTCGACACATATAGTTTCGACACTATGAATTAAAATTTAACACACCACCTAATTCATTATTCATCATGGTTCTTAGTCTTCTAAATACTTCGACCTGCACTCCCTAAGTCATGATGTCTGCAATCTGATTCTCAGTTCTGAAGTGTTCCAAATTCATCTTCCCATCTGTTACCTGCTCTCGGAGATAATGGAACCTTATTTCGATGTGCTTGCTTCGACCATGTGCTATTGGGTTCTTCTCCATATTGATAGCTGACATGTTATCTATCTTCATGCTTGCTTCGATCCATAAGCTTCAACTGAGCAATGGCTTCCTTTGAGTAACATACATCGATCCACCTCTAAACCCTTCGACACGCATAGTTTCGACACTATGGATTACAATTTAACATAAAACCTTGTTGATAATAGTTCATTGCAAGAAGAAGGTACTGGCCACATAGTCTTTCAAATGAGTAATGGAGGAAAAGTTATGATTAAAGATGTGCTCTATGTACCTAGAATAAAGTGCAACTTGATAAGTCTTGGACAACTAGTCGAAAAAAGTTTATCAGTTGTCATGAAAGATGGAGTTTTGAGATTGTTCGACACTAAGAACAATTTGGTCTTAAAATCTCCGTTGTCGAAAAATAGGACATTTAAGACAATGATCAATTCGACAGAAGTTCAATGTTTGAAAATTGTTCGACCACAAGGATAGTTGGTTGTGGCATTTGATGTTTGGACATTTGAACTTTAGACCACTTAATCAATTGTTTACACAAGATATGGTTACTGGTATTCCAAGTCTTGAGATGCTTGAAAAAACTTTGTGAAGTTTGTTTAGTAGGAAAGCAATCCAAAAAATCTTTCGTTTCGACTATTCCAATGAGATCATCTTGCATACTCAAAGTGGTACATTCAGATGAATGTGGTCCATTCGAAGAACATACAATTGGTGGAAACAAATATTGTTTTGTCTGTTGACGAGTTTGGACGAAAGTTGTGGATCTATGTGATCAAAATGTAAGGATGGAGTATTCGACATCTTTAAGAGATTCAAGATGCTTGTCGAAAACCAGAGTAAGAAAATATCAAAGTTTTACAGAGATTCATGATCTTTATAGAAGGAATCAAGTTGAAGACAAAATTTTTAAGAACATTGATCAAATCCATAGGCCATGCTACATGATCTTGCTTTACAGGCCTCAAAATTGTGTTTCACTACATAATTAATTGTTTACACAATTAATTAAGTTCTTACCCAAGTATTTAAAGTATTGTCCAAGGCAATTTTCCCATAATGGCACAAAGTTACCGTTGCCAATTTAGAAAAGTAAGCTCAATACAAAGTCATTTTGTATTAAGCATTGCACTTGTTCTTTCTGCACACACAACCCCTATAAACTAAAAGCAACAAGTCTAAGGTTGCTACCAACTCAGATCATGCTTGTACAATACTTTGGGACCTGTCTTCTCACTTTCCTTGAAAAAAGCAAGATATAGAACCAAAAGGCTAGAACTCAGAAATCTGGTATGCAAGCAATCTCTAACCTTTTCCATACATATATACAAGACTTTGACAAGCAGAGAGGAGGAGAAAAGAAAGGAGGAGGAAAAAAAGGAGGAGGAAAAAAAAGGAGGAGGAAAAAAACAGAAGAGAGAGTAGAGAACACGAGATTACAAGCCTTAGAACACTCCCAAGCTCTCAAAAACTTAGAACCTACACACAAGCACAAAACTTGGCACATCCTGACTTTACACACGAAACCTCAAATCCCTTCGTGCGTTTTTTGGCCTTTTGATTCACTAAGCTTCCATATACCACATAGAAACTATCCCAACCCTTAAACCACTTCTGTAACTCCTCCTTCCTCATCCACCATTTTCAAAATCCACCATTGTAGCTTGACTTGTCCAGAGCAGTTGGGTAAGCTACAAGACATTCTAACAATTGGAATAGCTTCGACAAAGTCCAAGAAAGTTTAATCCATCATCAAACCATTTCTAGAAGTCGTGTAGAAATCATTCGAGTTTCACTCCAAGAGGTAAGTTTTTCAAACTTAGAACTCTTCTTTCAAGCATCATTTGTATATACATTGTGAAGAAAATATGTAGATATCATGTCTAGGAAGCTGACTATGTCCATAGTTTTGATTATCGTTGCTTATACATTGAGAATTTCATCTATGATCAGTTAGGTCTTAATTTTGGTACTAAACCAAATTCATGCTAACCTTTGACCCATAACTTTTGAAAATTATGTGGTTAGACTCATATTCAAATTTTTGGCAAGTTTGATGTTTACATTTTTTGATTTGGCTGAGAAATGAAGCTTTTAGAAGCTTAACAATGGAGTTATCATGGCCTACGCACGCAATGAAGAAGAAGTTAGGCATTCCAAACATTCAGAAATGAGTTCATTTTATATTTAATTGAAGTTAACTTATGAACGGATGAAATAGACCACCCCAGTGGTACAAATAGTGCGCGCTAAAGCCTTACCATGTAGAAGCTCATGGGTTCGATCCCCAGCGAGACCTTTTGTCATTCTTCCAAATTTTCTCACTTTTTTTGTTTGCAGGAAGCGCGCTTGGGCCTCCTTTGGTTGGGCCTTGACATTTTTATTTTTCTGACCCCCCATTTTACTTCAGCAATGCAGCTCATTTTTATTTTATTAGTTCTCTAATTAAATGATTATTGGGTAAGGCTAAACAAACATTGTTTTCTATACAAGAACACCACAAATTCAACTTTCACCCCCTCCTGACTTATTTTCATTATTTTATTTTTTTCTTTCTTATTTTCTTTATTATTATTATTTCTATTAATAAAAAAGGACCAAATATTTTCTTATAGAAATTTATTCATTTTTTAATTAATAATTAGGCTAGGGTTTAACCTATTTTCTTCTAATTAAAATTAAATTAGAACTTAAGTTTTCTTTTAATTAATTAATTTTTAATAGTTTAATTAATATTCAAAACTATTTTCATGCAACAAACCCTTAAATTGCACCTTTGATTAATTTTATTTTAAACTTAGTTCAATTTTCCTATTTTAATTAATTACCCTTATTTAGTTATTTAGGTCAAAATCTTTTCTTAACAAAATCCAAAGAAAGACAAAAATCCATTCCCTTTCCATTTCTATCCTTGTACATTATGTTCATTTTAATTATTGTACATTTAATTCAATATCGTTGTAATAGATAATTAGGATTTAAATTCTTGCAATCCCCATTTGTAACTTGTATACCCCATTCCCCAAATGATGTAATAGCGTAGAACGTTTATTTTCCGCAATTTATCGTTTACATGTAAATGCTAGTAATTAGGGTTTGTATAGAAGGATAAAATCGATGCTTAGAGAACCCTAATACAAGATAACCCAAGCATGAAAAAATAAACACTTGTACACTCACACCTCTAGGGTTAACTCCACTTGTTTCCTTGAGAAAATGGTCATGATATGCATGTGAGACATCTTAGCAAAAACAATAAAAAATACAAGATCATAGTCCCTCGATGACGCTTCGAATGTTGCCTTACAAATGATCTTAGTACCTTAAGAGAAATGCTAAGATATCTCACAACATTACTATTCATGACTATACAATGACCCATATTCGTCCCTTTACATCCAAAGATAAGGCTTCTTACCAATCAATGGTAAGATAGAAATATCAAAGGAAGAAAGAAATGAACAAAAGACTTTTGAGTAGGTAGAACATTCTTAGTTTCTTGCTCATAATCCATCTTTAAAAAACAAACATCTTTTCAAACACACCAAACACTTTCAAAACATGAAATATTTTCAAAAAGTCCAACACTTTGTATGCATTCTTGTAGAGACTAGAATCATTACAAAGTTTGTCTAAACGAAGGCGCTTTTCAAAAATACTTTCAAAATCCACCACAAACACATTTCAAATAAAGCAATTTCAAAAGTGATCTAGCAAGCAACTAAGAGCCCATAGATAACCATGGATGAAAAGGGTGCTAACACCTTCCCTTTTCATAACCTACCCCCTAACTCAAGAAAATATCTCAAAAGCCTTTCTTGTTCTTTTCACCATTTCCTTATTGGATAAAAGAAAAGTCAATGGTGACTCTTGCTATCCACAACAATTGCGAAAAAAAACAAAATACCAAGTCAGTTATCCCACCGTATTACAGCGTGCAAAGGAACTAGGACTGTGTCCCCGACCAGATCCCTGACTTAAATAGAAAAAACGAGCATAAGGATGATTCCCTCTAACGCATTGGGCGTCTTTCCGCCAGGCCAAACTCGCGCGAGGAGTAATCTCCGTGACAAATGGGTTTTAAACCTCACTTAAAGGTTCATTAAAAAATGCATGAAGATCATCACAGAAACCAGGAAACGGCCCAAAAGCTCATCGCAACTCGCCGTATTCAGCCTTAAGGCCAGAAATTCCCAAAGGATTCATGATGGAGCTGACATCCTTATATGGTAAAACCACCATCAGACGCCAATAAACCACGAGAAATTTTTGCACTAAGCTACTTTAATCCTAACCGCATGCATCTCAAAATTAAAAATTAGAAAATCTAACCTAGATCAAAGATGAATTCCACAGAAACATGAAAAGATTTAAGAACTTACTGGGTTGGGGAAGATTGACGATGAAACGAGCAAGAACTCTGGCGGTGAACGGCAGAACGGGCATAAAATTTGGCGATGAACGGTGATGATTTGCAGAACTAGAAGATACGAGCAAAAGGAAACAATCGAAAGTGCAAATGAAGCTTCCACTCTCCTATTTATAGGCAGCCTAGGTAGAACGTGAGCGGGCACGTGCCTAGGGAAACCTAGGGATTATCATCATTATTCCCTAGTCCCTAGACTTTGCATCATTACGCATTTATGATAGCACGTGGCTCGATGCAAGCATGGCACGCTTCCTCCTAAATTCAATCAACCATTCGGCTCCCCATGCCGAACACAAGGGACCATGTTCGGTTCCCTCGAAAAAGTTATACCCGAATACATCCCGAAACGTCCCCGTCTCCCACAACGAGCACCAAAAAGCAATACCACCTCCTCGATGTGCAGGCTGACTCTAAGTCGTCACTCCTATGCCTAGGAGCAATGACTTAGGGTGCTCCTATTCTGGACTGGCCTAATGGCTAGGCATGGTCCAATCCGCTTCTACCTTCCACTTAACCTAACAACTTTGTCCCACTAGCTTTGGCTCTTCAGTTGGGCACACTTGGTCGACTGCACCCCACGAGTGGAGAGACCAATGATGCCCTCCGCCATGGGCCTTCCTGTATTGGCAATTACCTCCAGATCTGATTGATGTACGTGGAGAAAACAACCATAAAACATCCATAACGCATCTGCCCATAATCTCTACCTTACCAGGAGCAACGGCTAGTTACAGTTATGACTTCCTATTTTTACCAAGCGTCGGGGGCACTATATAAACCATCACACTTGTGAAGGCCACGTATCGAATATTCACTCTAAAAACCCTAATCTCTTTCTTGTATCTCTTTGCACCTATACTTACTTGATAGTCAGAGTGCCTTGCAGGTACACCCCCTTCCTCTCCCCAGCTTTCCAGCCTAGCAGACATCATCATTTGGCCCACTTTCAGGTTCTGATCAACCGGTAAGATCAACAACCATAATGATATATTATACATATTTCCACAATTTCTCTTCACAATTGCGGCGAAATTATTTAGGGATTTGTCTATAAAAATTAACAAGTGCATCATTCAACTTTTTATTAAACCCAACTCTTTCTTTCTTCAACCTTCATATTCCATTTTTCAAAAGTTAATCCAGTATATTGAAAAACTTGGTTTAAAGATTAATTTTAAGATTTAGTTTATAAAGTAAATGATATGATTGAATCTTATATTGATCTTTAATGCCAAAATTTTCAAGATATAGTATAAACAAATAAAGATATTGCACGCAACGCGCATCTGAGATTGTCTGTAAAAACTAAACTCTTTGTGAGATTCTGAAAACTAAACTCTTTGAGATTGAAAAAGTGAACACCACATTTCGCTACGGTTGATAGAAATGACCATGGAGAAAAGTCTTTTAATTTTAATATAAATATACAAATCAAGAGGACACGCCTTTTTTTGTAACGAAAAATGGAAAATGTTTGGTGTTGGGATTAGAATCGTGCAATCCTTAGCCTATCACCATGATTTTTATTTTGGAATATGGAGAAAAGTGTTTTAATAAAAAGAGAAAATGCCTTCATAAGAGTTATTACTTCAGTTGATTAAATAAGATATTACAAAATGTATATTTTGTAGTAGTGTGGCTTTGGTTCACCATAATCAAGCTTTTTCATCATAAACAGAAGCATCAAATTTATAATTTCCCCTAAATCACAAAGTGAAATCATGATCTTTAGCTTGCCAATGGTAGAAGGAATGGTAAACCCCATAGATCATTAAGCTTTAGTGGAAGTTTCTTTTGGATGATTTCACTACGCTCTTCTCTTGAAGCTATATTCTCATCATACTTTGTCTTATGCTTCCCAATTGATATATCTTTCATGAATTTAGCATACACCGACATTTGCTGTAAATCTTCACAAAATGGAATGCTCACTTGGAGATTTGTAAACATTTCCATGAAAGTTTTAAATTTCCCCAGTTCCATCTCTTTCTTTAATTTCTTTTTTAGAATGTGATAAGGTGGCTTGACATAATATAAGAGTTCAGAATTAGGTTCATTGAGAATTTTCTTTTAAGTTCTTCTCGAGGATGAATTCCTTTCAATGAGCTTGTCAAGTATATCTCCCATCAGAAAGTCTTCACCTATTTTATAATTCTTTTTCTCCCTTTGTTTTTTTTTCAAATAAGATATTGGTCAAACATGTTCCTACTTATACACATATTTCAGACACACATAATCTCTAGGCTCAAATGTGTTTCAAAAATTAAGTGTCAAACTTAAAGTTTATTTTATTTTCTACTCCCACAAATATATCATTCTTGTAGAAATTTAAACTTAACATAATTATTAAATTAGTCTTAATTGTGTCTATATACTGAAGTTTTATTTTACTTAATTATTATTATGTGGGATGCATATTTTTTAAGTTATATTATACATAGTTATTTTTTAGTAAACTAAAACTATTGTTATGAAATTAATAAGAAGCAATATAATAGAAGACTAGAAACAAATGAGAGAAAAAGAAGAGAGAAATCATATTATATTATTCTTATTATCCATGTCAATTTCAAGTATAATTTGAGTCATATTTTATGACATATGTAATAAATAGAAAATCAATATGAAATATTCTTCCTAATTGATGGACATTCATAATCATGTCATTATAACACTCCCCCTTGAATGTTCATAAATAAATATGCCTCATTAAAACCTTACTAGAAAAAACCCAGTGAAAAAAATTCTAGTGAAGAAAAAAGAGTACAACATTATTTATGAAGAAACTACCTGGTTACTGTAACACCCCATATTGCCACATTAAAAAATTATAGTGTAAAATCATGAAAAAGAATGCATAAGAGTCCATAATGGGATGTCACATAATCCAAAAAAATCCATAAAGTTTCAAAGCACTTTATTTCTTTGTTTATCCAAAATATTTGTTCAGCAACGCCAAATCAACTTAAATCGATTCAATTCCATTCTAGCCTCAACAACAAAACAAACTCCACAATATATGATCCATCATAAGTTTAAATTAAATGTGCAACAATTGAAATCATACAACAACACATACAACAACAAAAGGAGTGAGAATTTCGTTCAATAATCACACGGTGAATAAAACATGATAAGGAGTATTAAATCACATCATATAGATAATACATCATGAACATCCATCATTCACATCACACGACATCAATTCAATCATCAATGCAATGAAATAAGATCTACATTAACATGCATGTGGTACCATCGAGGCCTCAGCCCCCAACATATTGCCAATTAGGCAACAACAGAGCATAAGCCCTCATCACAATTCCAGTTGGGCAACAACGGAGCATAAGCCCTCATCACAATATCGGTTGGGAAACAATAGAGCATGAGCCCTCACCAATGAATGCATGCAACAATATAATGCAACAACAAAAATTATACAATAACAAGGCATAAGCATTAATCACGGTGCCAATTTAGGCCATCCATATCATTATCATCATAGTCATCAGCATTACATCATAACAGCATCGTAAGCAAAGCAACATCGCAATAAACAACTCACCATTTCGTTGTAACAAGAGGGAACTATTTCTATTGTAATTAAGGTACTAGAATCATAATCCTTATCACTCATTCTTATCCTTAAAATCATAGTTCATGGTGTTAGCTACCTATTGCTTCAAATAGCATATCAATCGGATTTTTAAAACTAAAGTTATGATCAATTCAAGAAAGTCTAAAATAATTTTCAGCTACTGCCATCCATCGCCCGGGGAAGCCCTGTGTCGCCTGGAGAAACATCTTTCGCCTCACCCTTCCCCTGGAGACGCTAGGCGCGACGCCCTCCAGTAACTTATCCAAAAACTCGCCTCCTTCTCGCCTTTGCTTTTGCCTGGAGAAATATTGTCGCCCGACGACACTCCCTGTATCGCCTGGCGATACTCTACGAACAGGGTTTTCCTGTTTTCAATTCTGCACTAAACCAAATCAATTTTCCTACGATCTTTTCACATTAAGGGTCCAAAAAAGTCATCTAAACATATAGTTTCACTATCTATCAATTCATCACAATTCAAAACTTTTTGTACACCAATTACGGGTCCTTT
>CATIWC010001774.1:0-91452 GCA_948472305.1 Vicia faba
AAAGGGGCATGGCCAGAAATGTTAGGGGCAAGAACCTCAACAATAATATCATGGTACTCTTGGAACCAATCTATGTTATCAATCATATGGTCGGAGTAAATCACACCAGTTATGAGTTTATTTGTCCACGTATAATGACGCCCTTTTGTGCTGGCTTCATACAACCCAATACTTACTCAGTTTCAGTAACATTGTAACTACCAACCCTATCTTGACTTGTCAAGACATTAGTGTAGTCACCTATGTGAATTCAATGAGTGTTTATGTTAGCCCCAGATTCTCCATTTATTTTCAAAACAATCTTCTTTTTTTCAAGTGGATTGAAGACATAGACAATAGTGACATTGTAGTACATAATTTTTTATATCAATATAAAAAAAAAATATTACACATTTTTATGTGTAGTTGTTAAAAAGAAGGTGTTGTTTATAATTATTTCTAGGACATATTACATAATCTATAAAAAAATATTCAATATAAATTTAATACAAATATAATATCAAGAACACAATAGAAAAAACAATTTTAAAAGTAATGAAAAAACACTCCAAATTATATTTAAATATTATCATCAATGATTTTATGGGGTCAAACTTACAACATAATTAGAGACATTAAAAACAGAATAAACATATATACAAAAAAACATAATAAAAAACATAATAAAATCATAATATTATTATTATTAAGTACAATTGACAGAAATAATATTATCATGTGTAATACAGTTTAGGAATTTAAACATAGATCTTCTCTTGTTCGGCTGGTTTGTCTCTCTCAGGGGCATGGTCAGAAATGTTAGGGGCAAGAACCTCAACAATAACATCATGATACTCTTGGAACCAATCTATGTTACCAATGATATGGTCGGAGTAAATCACACCAGTTGTGAGTTTATTTGGCCAAGTGTAATGACACCCTCTTGTGTTTGCTTCATACAACCCAATACTTTGCATCACCTCTGCTATGTCTCTATACTCAGCTTGAGTGACATTGTAACTACACCCCCTATGTTGGCTTGTCAAGACATTATTGTAGTCACCTATGAAAATTCAAGGAGTCTTAATGTTAGCCCCTAGATATTTCATTTGTTTTCAAAACAATCTTCTTTTTTTCAAGTTGGTTGAAGACATAGACAATAGTGACATTGTACTGCATAATTTTTTTCACCATAGACCTCAACATAAATGAACTACTCAGCAATATGCAACACCTTGACATCCACCTCATTATACTTCCGCGTCAATCAAATCCTGCCATTCTCATGTTGAATTTAGTTATCTATGTTATACAACATTTAATTTGTTTTCTTTTGCATCTTATGATGTTAATTTTATAAATTTAGAAAGTTAGACAAAAAATTTAAGTTTCATCTTATCTCTTTAATTTTGAGAGAGAGAAACTCTTGTAATTTGAAGTTTTGATGGGAGATATATAAAATCAATCATATATTACTCAAATTAAATATTTAATTGGGATACTTTTAATCATTAATATAATTTTAAAATGGAGATTTTATTTTCAATTTTAAAGTTTAAGCATTGTGAATATAAATTAAAAAAGAGATAACAATGAAACTAATAAATCAATGAATTTAAACCAAAACTTAATTTTAAATAAATATATAAATAATTCATTATTGATTATTTTTCTTTTTCATAAATTAATAATGACTCCAAAAGTCATGATTAAACAATTTTGTAAAATGTTATATGATCTATTGTATTGTGAGCAGATAATAAATTATATGAGTTCTTACTTCTTTTTTTAAACAGAGTAAAACTAATTTTTATCATTAATAATGAAAAGTGCAATACAAAGAGGATCTCACTTTTAACTTACACAAAAGAATATCATCAAAATAACTATCTATTTAGTCTTTTTTTATCACTTGTTCTTTTGTAATTTTTTTTCTTTCTTTTTTCTTTTTATACTTATATACATTGCAAGAATATATTATGTTGTTTAAATATACATATGATTATAAAATAATAAAATATTTGTAACTAATACATATTTAATATTAGTATATTTGACATATATTTTAATTTTTTTAGTCATTTGAGTGTAATAAAAGTTATGAGTATTTTTGTATATTAATACATGTATTGCAATTTTGTTGTTGTTGAGTTGTACAAAAATTAAGTTTTATCCGGTGAGTTATATATATATATATATATATATATATATATATATATATATATATATATATATATATATATATATATATATATATATATATATATATATATATATATATATATATATATATATATATATATATATATATAATTTGATTTTCTTGATTTTGGTGTTGTCTATTGATGTTAATTTGTGTTATTATTTATTGTCAGCAAATATGATTTTGGTGTTGTCTACTGAAACTACAACTCATCTCCTTGTGGATTGCATGTTAGTATTTCAAGTGTGAGAAAGAACTTATAAATGGTTGAATATTTTTGTATAATTTCACTGATTTTGTTGTTGTAGTAGTCTACCTTGTGTAAACTTCTTTATAATTTTGTATACTTTTGTGTATCCTAGATTAGTATTTTTATAAATCAATTTTTCATTTTGAAGAATATATATGTGTATCCTAGCTATTTGGTGCAATAAAATTATCCTTTATTGGTTAGAAAAATATGAAAATAGCAACCTAAATATGGTTTGTGTGATGTGAGAAAAATATGAATAGCGACTACCTAAATGTGGTTTGTGTGATGTTGGAAAAATATGAAAAAATTATATACAAAAAAATTACAGGGAATCCACCTCGATTCCGCTAAAAAATAGCAAAGATATTACATTAGACCATTGAGGCAACCGATGTTAAAACATATATATTACATTGGACCATTGAGAAAATCGATGTTAAAAGTCATATATTAAATCGGGTCAGTTAGGCAGTCGATGTTAAATACTTCATTTTTTTTTAAATTATATTTTTTTCACATCAGACCTAATATTCAACCGATGTGTTATGTAAATTTTTTACATCTGATTGTTGTCTGATGTAAAATATCTTTGATTTAATATCTCGCTTAGATTTACATCGAACTCAGATCCAATATAAAATGTATTTTTCATTTAATATAAAAGGTTTTTCTTATATACGGCCATGTATACCGTACGAGAGAATTTTCAAAAACAAAATAATCCAAATATGATTTCGTCAATGTTATACCATTTGATAATGGACATTATTGCTTTTGCAATTAATAATCACAACCAAATATAATATTTCATTTACATTTTTATTGTCTTCTTCATTTGGACAAGTATTTTCATTATCATCTGGTTAGTTGGCCTTACTTACCAACCATTTACTTATTCTTATAATTCCTACTTTCCTACTACCATGCATGCGTGCAGACATATTGGGATTGATTTTTGAATTTTTTTTTTACACTATTCACAAGCTTTTCACCGCGGTATACTATTCTTAATCCAAGTTAAACAAATTATTCGCTATGTATTGTATCGTTTTAATCAGTCTTTTAGGAGTATGATTATCGGTGTTCTTTGACAGTATATATTTATTAGATAAATTGTGTCAATAATAAAATGGATATTTCACTTGTTTTCACGTTTCTGAACTAAAACACGTCCTCATACTAAAGCACGCTTCTTAAATTTTATTTGGTCTTTTTATTTATTTTTTTCTTAAAAATTGTTAAGAAAAGATGGGTTATGGAGTATATTGTGAGGGTTTAGTGGAAACTATTTTAAAGTTTTTAATAAATTATATAAATATTTAGAAAATCTAAACGAATTGTTTAAATAATTTAAAAATATAAAATAATATAAAAAATTGAATGAGTTCCATTTAAATAATACAAATGGATACTATGAATATGAATGCTCTAAGTAGGTTTAAATATGGCAAATCAGCATAGTCATCCTTTATGTTTAATTTTGTTTTGCAAAAATCCATAAAATAATTAAAAGGTGTGGAGTAAACAAATATGAATTTATTGTAGGCACAATTTCCACACATCGCAGTCAAAATATCATTAGTCATGTGATTTTGATCGAATGGATTAAAAAAATCATATTTAATTTTATTATATAATTTAAAAAGTACTACACTAAAATCAAGATTGTTTGATTTTAAGTAGACGGTCAATATAGCATGATTGTGTGAATATGGGGTTTGCTTATTGCAGCAAATCTAAATGCAAAGTAAATATAGTTGAAGATTCATATTTAAAATTTTAGTTTATCCTAAAAAAAATAGGATGGAGCATTCTCGCAGGCACACTGCATCTTTAATACTTAAAATTACAAAAACTTGTATTAATATTTGTGTTTATAAAAATTTTAAAAAAATGAACCGTTAAGAAATATGATTGAACCTAACTCATCATTATAAAATTGTCTTGTAGGGTAAAAATTGCCCTTACTTGTAAAGACATGTGTGAGATATTGGATCGAACTCTATTATGGTCAAAAGATAGTTTTTTGATTCGACAATTCAACAGGATCTTAGCATATGTCGTCAAAGTCTATTGACATGTTGTGGTCGAAGACCTGCAATGCTGTAGTCGAAGTATGATCAAGTATGCAGTAGTCGAAATTCTAGAATTGTTAGCATGTCGAATTGGACTTGTTTATAAAAGCCCGATTGTTTAAGTTAGTTTGTTCCATAAATTAGTTTGTATGATGAGTCTGTGTGTAAAAGATCATTAGTTTAGTGTGTTGGTTTTCTTATAAATAACATATTAGTCTCTCATCATTGCAAAGTGCAAATCTTAATTAGGGTGAGAGAGGTTATTTGTGATTCTGTAACACTTGTAATCTTGTTTTCAAAGAGAAAGTAAAGAATAACAATTTATAACCAATTTTGTTGTCTCCTTTTGCATCTTTAAGGCTTCTTGGTATTCAGGAATCTGTTTGTACTATGTTATTGGCATCGTTTTTCATAACAAATTGATGCGGTGAGTGTGGAGAAGATGTTGTCAACTAATTATTAGATTGAAAAGTTCACCGGAGTGAACGATTTCGGTCTGTGGTGCTTGAAGATGAAAGCCCTACTAGTTCAGCAGGGTTGTTTAGAAGCGTTAAAGGGAGCCGCATCCATGGACGCTGGGTTAACGGAAAAATAAAAACATTATGATAGAGAAAGCCCACAACGCAATCTTATCAAGTCTTGGTGATAAGGTTCTTTGACATGTCTCGAAGGAGACAACAACGTCAGGTTTATGGGTGAAACTCGAAAGTTTGTACATGACCAAATCGTTGGTTAATCGCCTCTACCTGTAGGAAGCTCTGTATTTATTCAAGATGAGTAAAGACAAAGTCATAGTTGAGCAGTGGGATATGTTTAACAAGCTGATTATTGACCTTGAAAATATCGATGTAAAGACTGATGATGAAGATCAATTGTTGTTGTTGTATGTTTTACCCAGATCGCATGCTCACTTCAAAGAAACTCTCTTGTTGTTAGCTGAAGATTTTGACATTTGATAAAAATATGAAAGTTGATTTGAGAAGATCATGTTTTAAAAATAACATGAAATTTGACCTATAAGGTTATTTTATAAAGCTCATTTTTATGATTCGACATGTCAAAAGGCAACTTAAAGTGAAAGGAATATTTCAAGATATATGAATACTTCAACAGTCACGTTGGTTGAATTCAAAGTTGAATTCAAAAGCTTCGAGCGGGAAGATTAAATTTCAAACTAATGTGTTTCTCCAGGAAGACGCGTGGAAGTGCCAGAATGTATGCATGTAAAAGGTGTCGAACATGGCGTAATCTCGTAGAAAGACCGTTAGGGTCGAATTAGTATAAACAGGAGTCTTAGATGTTAGGATTTAGAGTGTTCACATCTTTGTACAATATACTCAAATACTCAAAGTACCAGTGTTAGAGAATCGAGTTAGTGAGACATGTACGTATGATGCACCATATTTACATTCGAAAGTTATTTACATTTAATGAAATTTCTTCATGTCATTTATATTCTATATGATTTACAGTCTAGAGTAGTTTTCTGTTTTATTGATTTTATAAGGACACTTTATTTTGATATCAAAGTGATTATCTTCGTTTAAAGAAGTTATCATCAAAACCTTTTTCCTAAAAACTAGAACAGAATAGTCTTGAGATCAATCTGATCGATCTCGCAAGTAACTGAATCTTTTTAGAGATTTAGAAGATCAGCGGTTGTTTACCAAATTACAGGGTAAACAAATTGGCACGCCCAGTGGGACCATGTGTCTAGTTTTCAGTTTTTATCTAACTTGTTTCATTGCATGAAATTAAGAAGTGGAAAAATAGCCAATACCACAGATCCTAGAACAAAATAGCAGAACAATAGGAGAATGGCTAACCCACCCGTTAGCAGTGCACAACAAGTTCTTCCCCCTATGGGAGGGAATACAAATGCTTCGAATACAACCGAAGCCATGGCGACAAGTCAAGGGACTACGATTATCCCTTCGACTACGAACGCTACAGTCATACCCCCAAATACAAGTGCTTTAACCATATTGTCAAACGCATAAAATGAACCTTTTGTAATGTCTGTGGCTAACCAAAATCCGCTTGTTTCCCCCAGACCTTTAGTAGGCAGTGTCTCTAGAACTTATGTACCAGGATTCACAATCCCAACATCAGATCCAATATATGGCATGTCAACTACATTCATGACAGGACTTCAAAATAACAATCTGACATACACACGTCCTTTAACATTTGCCTTCTCACCATTACAAGGATCAGGTTCAGGGGTAAACCATATGGCACGAAACAATTCGCATCCAGGATATGTTGCCCAATTGCCTCTTATTACCACAAATACACAGGCGGTTTTAAGGCAATAGATGGATGATAGTAACCACGAAATGGTGGGAATACTCGCCCAGCAAATGAGTACAATCTTTAACCCTCTAATCCAAAGCACCACACAGATGAATTTGCAGAATGCCCGAGCAAACCAATAAATGGCAGTGCAAATTGGGCGCCTTGCAGATTTGTTTGGTGCACCCAGAGAATCAACTCGACAACCACAATCCACATGGACAAGGGAGAATCAAGGCATATTGTTTCAAGAAGAACCAACCATTAACCAGGCCCAACCAGTGATACACCCCGGAGTTTAAATTCAACAACCAGTTCAAAGGGAAGAACCACATAGATTTCAACAGGCTATTCCCAGGGAGGAACCACGAAGAAGGGTAGTAATGGTGAATCAGAACCAAGACGCTGACGAAATTCTCCAAGGGTGTCAACAGGATGATATGGTAGAAAACAATAGTCTAACAGCCATAGTCGAAAGAATAATGGCACGGAATGGAGTAAATATTGGCATGTGAAGGCCAAACTATATATCCCCTTTGTCTGAGTACATTCAGCAAACTGAGTTACCTAGGAGATGGAAAGTGCCAAAATTCACAAAGTTCTCTGGTGACACCAGTGAGTCAACCATAGAACATGTGGCTAGATATCTTACAGAAGCAGGGGATATAGCAAACAATGAAAATTTAAGGATTAAATATTTCCCTAGTTCACTAACCAAAAACGCTTTTACTGGGTTTACAACTCTTGCAGCAAATTCCATCTGTGATTGGACTCGTTTGGAGAGATTATTTCATGAACAATTTTATGTAGGTCAATCTAAAATCAGCCTAAGCGAATTGGAAAATGTTAAGCGCAAATTCAGCGAGCCTATAGATGATTATCTTAACAGGTTCCGTCTGTTAAAGGCAATGTGTTTCACACAAGTTCCTGAACACGAGTTGGTCGAAATGGAAGCAAGAGGATTGGACTTCTCTATCAGAAAGAAGTTAGATCCCCAATATCTAAGAGACATGGAACAACTGGCTGACAGGGTTCGACAAGTGGAGCGTTTGAAGATTGAAAAAGCAAGGGCTAACAAAAGCCACTGGAAAGAAAGAGTGACTTATGTCGAAGCATGCTTAGATGAAAGAGATGTAGAAGATGACTCTTCAGAGGTCGAAGAGAACGAGATAGATCTTGCAGAATTAAAGCAAGAACCACCTTATCCTTGTAAAAGGCTAACACCTGCGAACGGGAAGAATCCCGTCGAACCAGGAAGGAATGACAAATTCCCAAAGAAAGCCTATATCTACGACATCACCAAGTGTGATAAAATCTTTGACTTATTAGTAAAAGATGCCCAGATGATAGTGCATCCTGGCGCTAAAATTTCTCCGTTAGAACAACAGAAGAAAAGGGTTTTTTGTAAATATCATAATTTTTTAGGCCATAAAACCTCACAATGCTATCTTTTCAGGGATTTGATACAAAGTGCAACCAAGGAAGGAAGGTTGAAGTTTGGAGAGAAGCCCAAGATAAAGGTCGACGCAGATCCTCTTCAGGTTGCTGAGACAAATTTTGTAGAGACTGTAGATATCAACATGGTGGACGCTGTTGAAATCGAAGAAGGTTATCTCGACAAAGTATCTGAAGATGCTCATGGGCTGGAGACTGCTGAGGGTCTCATGGGCCAGTTCGAAGGGAATGCTACTGATGGCAATACCAAAACTACTGGAAAACCTAAGACTACTGAGGGTCTTAGAGTCAAATTTGAAGAGCTGGAGATTGTTGAAGGTCACAAGTTCAAAGTTAACAAAATTGGGGACAGGGCTAAAGTTGTTGTCAAATCTAAGACTACTGAGGGTCTTAGAGTCAGATACGAAGAGCTTGAGAATGCTAAAGGTCCCAAGTTCGAAGTAAACATGGTGAATCTGAACCAACTATCCCTAGAGATGGAATATATTGAAAGACGTTTGAAGATGGAGGATGACAGGATATGAACTGGGCACCAGAAAGTAAGCCTGGTGGAATATCTTTTTCATTGCCATACGAAGAATCCTAAAGGACTAGTGTACCCAAGGTGCAGCGCAAAGAATGATCGAAGCGTTGCAACGACATACCAGAAAGTGTACCAAGAGAGGGCTGGAAACAACTGGAGGAATGCTAGAGAATTGTTGCCATACCCAAAAGTTGGAGAAAGCTTGATGGGATTTTTGGTTAGGTGTCATAAGACATGATCAGAAGTTTTAATGTGCCCATGGTGCAGTGTTATTTATGACAGGAAATCAGCAGAAGCATTCGAAAGAATTCCGTCTACACAATACTGGAACAATCAAAGGAGTAGCAGGGGCAAGTATGTAACCAATGCAAAAGGAATTCCAAAAAGGGCAGATAGCCCACACCCCAGAGTGAATCAACAAGTTACCTTCAAGCCACCATCCAACATCCCAATAGACAAATGGTTGGAGTCTAGTCAAAGCAAGGGGAGATGAAAAGGCAAAGGGAAATGGAAGAATTTCGAAGAAGGTGGCAGATCCGCATGGGCATACCGAAGACAGTTCCAGTCAACAAAGCAACAAGCCTATGTTTCTGAGAACTACAAAGGGAAAAACCCAATGACAAGGACCCAGTGGCGAAGGTACCAAAGGACCAAGAAGGCTCAAAGGGAACTCACCAGCAATAAGGTAGGGGAATCTAGTACGAATCAAACTCTATCTGCTACACTTGTCGAAGAGAAGCCACCAGCAAAAAGGAGGCTTTTTCCCCCAGAAAGATCGAGGTATTCGTTGAAAGAGCTCCAAAGGAATAAACTAACAAAGAGCCAACCAACGATGAGGACATGCTTACTGACAACTTCGACTCAGATGGGGAGTCCTTTCTGAATATCGTCTGCAATGTGGTTCCTGTACTACCACATGAATATGATCAAGTAACGGAGGTAGAAGATTATGAAGAAGCAGATGAATTAGAGATGGCAAATCACAAACATGTGTGCTATTATGTTATGAATAGTGGAGCAGTCAAATAACAGAACGTGTTCTTTGAAAAACCAGACCAAGGTATGAAGAACCATCTGAAGCCTCTCTTTATCAGGGGAAAAGTAGAACAAGTGGGGATCAACAAAATAATGATAGATGGGGGTGTTATTGTCAATATCATGCCTCAATTCTTGCTGAAGAGGATAGGTATATATGATACAGATATAAAACCTCATAATATGGTATTGTCTAATTATGAAGGAAAAATTGGCCATACACTTGGCGTAGTTCAAGTTGATCTCACTGCAGGAACCATCACTAGACCAACGATGTTCATGGTTATAACGGACAAGACAAACTACAATTTACTCTTGGGCCGTGAATGGATTCATGGGATAGACGCAGTTCCCTCCTCAATGCACCAGCGCGTGGCAATTTGGAGAGAAGATGGAATTGTGGAAAATATTGAAGCAGACCAAAGCTATTATATGGAAGAGGTTAACCAGGTTGATCGAAGTAATTTTGATCGAAACTTGGCCAACATAGGGCCTTGCAGTGCTGCAGATGGCGCACATGCGCCAAACAATAATGTTATGTACTTTTTGACCCTGCATCCAAGGCATAAATTTTGCTGGGATAGAGAGACTTTGGGGCAGGAAGATGATGTATCTGGACTTCCAGGGATACGACCAACAAGCTAGGATGACGAAGACAGTGACCATGCCTGAATCTTCCTTCTTCAAAAAGATTTTGGCCTATTTGGCTGAAAGCAGACTAAAAACGGCTTTAGAAGCCGAAGTAAAGATCGTGGCTATAAAGGCCAATGAAGAAACAAATCATGCAAAAGGACCTGGGATTTTCTTCAAGCCAAAACCCCCTGACGAAGAGAAGCCCGTCAAAGAAAAAGACCAAAGGCTAGATGTAATATATGATGATGGGCCTTTGGGATTCGAGAAGGATCCAGTGGCATCGAACACAAAGATGATAGCGCAGGACCCTCTTGAAGAAGTGGATCTGGGAGATGGGATTGTAAGAAGACCCACATATGTCAGTTCGAAGCTTAGTCCAAGAGCGGAAGCAGAAGTGATCCAGTTGCTTAAAGAGTACAAAGATTGTTTTGCCTGGGACTACGAAGAAATGTCGGGTTTAGGAAGGACCTGGTCGAGCTGAAGTTGCCCATAAAAATGGGGGAAAAAAACCCATCAAACAGACACCAAGAAGATTTGCATCGGAGATCCTCTTGAAGATAAAGGAAGAAGTCGAAAGACTCTTGCGCTGCAAATTCATCCGCACCACAAGGTATGTCGAATGGATTGCAAATATAGTACCAATAATTAAGAAAAATGGATCTCTTAGAGTATGCATAGATTTTCGTGATTTAAATTATGCAACTCCTAAATATGAATATCCAATGCTTGTGGCTGAAATGTTAGTAGATTCTGCTGTTGGTTTTAAATATCTTAGTATGTGTTGTACCCCAAAATTTGCCCTCCCATATTCATCAAGAATTGTCAAAGTCAAGGTCACAAAATTCCCCAAGGGTTGTGCAGCTCAACTGTCTCCTAGACAGTCAAAACTAGGGTTTGAGTTCTGGTCAAGCAAATGAACTTTTCAAAGGCCCAATCAAGTCTCATATGCCTACAAATGTGGTCAAGCATCCTCATGTCAAGTTTCAAGGCATTCAGCTCAAAATTGCACAGTCAAAACCCTAGATTGCACTACAGTCAACTGTAGGGGCAAAATGGTCATTTGACAGTCAAAAGTTCAAATTTTTGGTCAATATATCATTTTGAAGCCACAAACATCATTTGATCAATGCTTGATCATGATTCTCAAAATTTGGCTCAGAAATCATCAAAGATGCAAAAGTTGCTATATTTGGACAGCTGAAAAAGTCAACTGAAATTGACCAGGGCATAACTTTCACATGGATTATCAGAAAAATTCCATCCAAAGCTCATTTTGAATAGAAAGACATTTCCTACAATTCATCTTCATGTTCCAAGTCCAAGAAATGCTCTCACAAAAAGTTATCAATTTCAACATTATAGGTCATTTTCAAAAGTCAACAAAAAGTGACTTTAAGTCAAAGGCCATAACTTGAGATTGGTAAATCAAAATGACATGGGACCAAAGGCATTGGTTAAAGAACTCAAAGACCTTTCCAAAATGTCCAAGAACATGTGAAAAGCTTAAAAATTGACCAAGTTATGCCTTGTGGAAGTTGGGGAAATTTTTGGAAATTTTTGAAAGTCAACATTGATGCAAAAGGCCTAAAAATGCAAATAGGCCCAATTATCTTCCAAATTTCTTCATGCCAAGCCTATGCACGACCACTAGGCCCAAAGGGAAGTATTCTCATATTTTTTAATTATTTATTTGAATTAATATTAATTTATATTCATTTAAATCATTTTAATTTATGAAAAATATCAAACTTGACCAAAACAAATCTTTTTATACATGTTTGGATTCAATATTTCGTGCATATCCCATTTAGGCAAGTTTTGGATTGATTTGAACCTAATTGACACAAGAACCATGAAAAAAAAGATGTGAAAAGATTCTTAACAAATCAAAGATTGAAAACCATTATGGCCATGGATTTTGTTCATTCTTTTTGACCTAAAACATTCCATACAAGTATCAGAACAAGACCTAATGCCAAGAGGACTAAAAAGCTGCGCATAAAAAACCCTGAACAACTTGAAATTTTGGAGAAAAAAGTCAATTCTGAAAAGCATTCTAGGGGACGATTCAAGCCCTAACTTGGATCTCAATAGCTTCATTGGAGTGTCCTGAACGTGTACCAACCCAAAACAATCACAAGAACTCCCAGAATTGGTATAACGATGCAAAACTGCATAGAGAAAAACTTGAAATCGTGCATCCTAATTTAAGCATTTTTGCAGCATTCTTTTCATTGATTCTTACTCCTTATGAAGTTTACGAACTAACCATTATAATTAATTGAGTTTTTGTGGCATAAGCATGATTTCACCATGAGCGCCCTCTAGGGTTTGCAGGTTTCAGATTTGGGCGTTTTTGACCAAGGAAAAATTAGGCTTCCAGGCTAGCACCAATGGCTTAAGCAGGTTGAGACGAAGAACATGGCACCCTCGCGCTCAATTTATGAGCGACGAGGGGCCAGTCGCTATTTTCTTCTAAGTCCCCTAAGGCCACGATCAAAAAAACCGTTGCCTCTGTCCTTCATATTTCAGAAAACGAAAGAGACGATGAGTTGTCACACGGAGACAGGCCAGTTTGAATTCACGCGCGTTTTGCCCACTATGCATTGATTTTGCTTTATGATATTTAATTGGTATTATATATTAAATGGAATCACGTAGCTCAGCTGGCAACGCACTATGCATATGACCTCAAAGACCTGGGTTCAAATCCCAGGTCTTGCATATTTCGTTTATTATTTTGTGATAACCGTTCCCATGCAGCGTAAGCATCACAATACACCATGTGCCTCCATCATCAAGCCAGCCACGTACATCCCAACGTTGGATCAAAGGCCAGAATTCAAAGCATATCATACACTCCCAGTCAACGCGTCCTACTGGATTCAGAAAGTCAACAAATTCTGGATAGCATTGGGCCTAAAGTGCAGGCTTATACCTCCAAAATTGGGTTACCCCCCCCCCCCTGGTTTGCTTCCTCTCTTTCTATTTATTTATTTTATTATCTTATTTTGATTATTATTCTATTTGTTTCAATTAATTAATTATTTTATCAAATATCAAAATTCAAAAAAAAGACTAAATATAAAACATATTAACTTAATTATTGTCATAAATAAAGGCTTGTAAATATTTAATTCAATTAGGTTTGTAACTTTAATTCTTTCTACAAAATATAAAAACATTAAAAAATACAGAAAAGACAAAAAAATACAATTTTTATTTTATTATTTGTATAAATAAATTAGAATGTAAATTATGTAGTTTAATTAGGTTTAATTCTAATTCCCTTTTTTAATAAAAATCCAAAACATGTAGAATTAGATTAATTGATAGTTTTAATGTCTTTTTAATTTTTATTTCTCACAATACTATTTATTAATTATCTTATTTTCATAAATTAAAAAATTGTACATGAGTTAATTTAGGGTTTAATTTAGGCTAATTTAATTCCTTTCATAATAAATAAAAAATACTAGAATTAGGGTTTGTCTTTTAATTTAATTTCGATTAATTTCCTTTTCCTTATTAAATCTAAAAAATACCAAAATACCAAAAACATTTAATCACTTAATTTTAATTTTCTTATTAATTTTAATTGTTTGTAAAAGGGTCCAACGCCCTATTTTTGTTTTAATTTCCTTATTTCGCGCATTTATCTTATAATCGTTTAAATAATTATGTAATTGCCCCGAAGCGTTGTAATTTACTTTTCGCACTTTATTTCTTCGCATTAGTTATTTTTCCGCTAAATCGGGTCCGGTTTAATTTTGGCGATGTGGACCCGCGCCATTTGTAATAGTCTTAGATTTATTTTCCGCATCTTTTTAACTGCTAATAAAATGCATGCAAGAATGAATGGCCTAAAATAAAAAACAAACGCATAGATCACTTTGACATGACAAGATAAATACAAATGAACATGACACACAAATCACACACCACCCCTAGGGTACGCCTCACTGTTGCCTTGCCTCGAAAGGTGATCGGCGAGTAGAGGATGTCTTAGTAAGTCCTCATGATCCGGGAACCTGGCATGAGGGTAGCTTCTAAGGTGTCTTCCCATTGCTCTGGTGATCACCATGTCCCGAACCTCGAATTGACCCGAACACCTCCAACGGTGGTGCTACCTACCTCTCAATGGTGGGATGGCACTACTTTAAAGGACATTTACACAGACGAACTCCTTAGGGTAGGTAGGTTCTCAAATATACTTGCTCTAATTTCAAACAAACTAAAGACTTTCCACACTGACACTTTTCAAAAGCTTTCAAAGCAAATTTTTCAAACACTCTGACGTACGAGTCGATCTGAAACTTTCAAAGAAACTTTTTTAAACCCACATTGAAAAGCAAACAAACCATTTTTGAAAACACAAGTGAGCAAGTATCTAAGAGCCCATGGATAACCATGGATAGAAAGGGTGCTAACACCTTCCCTTTCTATAATCTACCTCCCGAACCGAGAGCAGTCTCTATAAGGAATTTTTCTGTGCTTTTGTCCTTTCCATTTGGAGAAAATAAAAGACGGTGGCGACTCTTGCTTACCGCGACATTTCGCGAACCAGCGTTAAATAGTCAGTTCCAGATCCACCGATCACAGAACTGGCGACTCTGCTGGGGATTTAACTTAAAGTGAGGTGTACCTTAGGGCTAGGTCATAACTGTGTTTTCACTTGTATTGTTTTGCTTGCTTTACTATTGTGGGTTGTATCGGAGTTACATAGGTCCTAACCCGGATCTGGGGATACCTTGTTTAGGTAGCATAATCTGTGAGGGACCTGTCCGGCGTATACCGACATGGGTGAAGCAGTGGCTACGTTGGTGTGGCGCCTTGGTCTGTACCGATATCCCTCGTGTTGAAACGGGGAGAATATGGGTCTTCCAAGGAGTCGTTAAGCACCAACAGACCTTAGAACCTTAAATGACCCAACTTGGCCAATAGAAACAGTAGCAGTATGCTACGCCCATTGAGGCTAAACTCTCGTGATGGTTCTGGCCGCAAGAAAAGATTGCGATGCTGGAGTTATGACCGATTGAGGGTAGTCAGTGATATTGGGATCCTCTAAGAACCCGGTTACTTTGATAGGACAGGTATGAACCAACAAACTGAAAGAGGGTAATACCTAGACCTCATGCTGGCCTAAACTCTAAGGGTTTCTCTTGTGTGACTTGTGTGCCTTCGTACTTGACTATTTGCATACTTGTTATCTGACCCTTGATGTCTTGCAGGTTTTGTTCATAGTCCTTAATTGGGACTTATAACAGGGTGTACTAACCACTTGCAGGTTCTGTTTATAGTCCTTGATCGGGACTCATGACAGGTTTTACTTAGGTTTCTTGCAGGTCTTGTTTATAGTCCTTAACTAGGACTCATGACAGGGTTACCAAACTTTCTTGCAGGTTTTGTTTATAGTCTTTAATTGGGACTCCTAACAAAGTATACAGAATTTCTTGCAGGGTCTGTTTATAGTCCTTGATCGGGACTCATAACAGGGTTTACCTACGTCACCCCATGCATAGCATGACATCATACCATTGCATATCATTGCATACATCCTAATCCATTTCAAGGATCTCAAGGGCTTGTGATGCAGGTCATGATAAACCAATTACCCAGCAAGGGGCAAAGAGGATTTATTTTCCTCTAGCCAAGGGTGTCAGGGGCTATGACCCACTGGATATGGTGAGCCTTTGACCCTTGATGAAGGACTCCCAACAATATGAAGTGCTTTCAGTCAAGTCACCGGTTTCCAATGCTAACAAGTTTCTTGTTTACCCTGCGAGGTCCTTGAAAACATTGCATGCATATCATACACATCATTTCATTACAGGTATCCCTTCTGCAGGTCACTCACCCTTCTCGCTGTTTATTTCAGCAATGGCTTGCCCACAAGACAACCAGGACTTTCTGGCTCAAGAGACTCGGTTCGGGGAAATCCTCCTGAATCTATCCAAGGAGGAGGAAGAGCTAAGGATACCTCTCACAGAGCCCTCCGCCAGGGGCAATGCTGAGGATGGAAAGTTGGAACACCTACAAGCTGAGATGGATGCTATGAAAGCCCAGATGCTGGGACAGAGGAATATCATTCACTGCCTAGTTCAAAGACAAGAGGAACTCTGGTTTCTCTTCAACCAACTGCTTCAGGGTAACCTATTGGGGCAAACATCTGAGGGTAAAAAGCCATTCATCATCCAATCATCCTCGAGACAAGAGGATAAGGGGAAAGCTCCTCAAATGACTCCAGTGCCACAAATTCAACACCAACCTCGCCGAGTTCAGCCAGACAAGCCCAGGAGGCAATTCACCCAGCTCAACATGTCGCTGTTTCAAGCTTTGCAACGCCTATTGAGGTTGAATCTGATCACATTAAAGGCTCATCCCCGGAACCCCAACACAGCATCTCCTGCCTATGACCCCAATAAGAGGTGTGCCTACCACTCTGCTAGCCCAGGACATGACACCAATGAATGTTGGGAGCTGAGGAACAAAATCCAGAACCTGATCGATGAAGGGACAGTGGAGTTCACACAAGATGGACAGGTTGAATTTTTCTACCATTCCTCCAAAGCTCATCAGTTGAAGTGACAAGCTCCGAGACTAAGGACCTTTTGTTCATTCGAATGTTCAAGTTGTGTTTTCTTTTGATCGTTTAAACATTTATTCATGTTAAAACATTGTTATTCCATTAATGCATCGCTTATGTCTATTTCTGAACCAATATATTCGTATTCACTATACGCAAATTATTTTCATATTTTTTTCTGATGTCAACTCTCAATTAATAATTCTAAGCCTCTTGAGGGAGGATGACGAAAACGATACCACAATCATTACAGTATGCTTTTGAACAGACCCCGCTGATGAGGTACAGGCATTGTTTCAATCCCTAAACACTGGAGTTATAAGGATGATAAACCCTCGTCAACCCATCTGAGCCAAAGAAGTAGGAGTTTTTATTTTCGAAAAAAATTGAAACCCTTTATCATAACCCGGGGCAGGGTAATCTTCTCAGTTGATCCAAGTGCATAACGAATGGCACCAAAGAGATCCTTACGAAAAAAAACAGTGATGGTTCAGAACAATCATAAAGGCAGGCAGTTGTTATCAAAAAAAAAAAAAAAAAAAAAAAAAAAAAAAAAAAATCATAAACAAAAAGCCCAAAAAAGTCAAAACCTATAAAAGGGACTTATGAAACTGGGGCATCCCGCTGACTGTAATTCCAAAAAGGAAACAGTTCAGGCAAAAAAAGAAAGGGATAACAAAAATCAAGAAAGAGGTCTCACAAACCCTCAACAAAAATGACTGCCTAGTCAGAATAAATCATCAATGTTTGAACCGTTACCGGAAAATCAAAGCAAAGACTCGAACGAGGTCTAACGCACGATCAACTGAGTTTAGGTTTGGAGAACATCACGAAGAGCGGGTGGGTACAAATAATTTGAGCCTTTATCCTTTGTTTCTTAAACCGTGAACCAGGCCACGTTATAACCCTCAAAAGTCCTAGCTGAAGCATGGGTTAATTCGAAAGCATACTGTCACGAAAGGTATCCTGACTCCTGAAGGCCTACGGTAAATACGGAGTTGACATCACGTTTTACAAACATTCACTTGTTTTATGAATAGATGTAATTTCAAAATCTTCAAGACAGACATAAGCTTTGCATTTTTAACATAACTTTGTTTGCATATGACTTTTTGTTTGAACAGCAGGGAAATTCGCATAATGAAAGTCTAATGAACGAGAGTATCTCCAATCAAGGGGCATGGCATGACTATTGTCCATCATCTGGGGCAGTTAAGTCAAGATCCAGAGAATCTCTCAAAAGGCCAAAAAGCCTGGGGCAAATCTCCGCCTGAGTCACTTGGGGGCATTCCAGCAACAAATCTTGCCTGATCAAACACCCTTTGATGGCATGACAAAACACTTCTGACAGGGGCAATTCCCTACATCCTGAGGACACGGACATAGTCGAAAAAATACTGCGCATAATCAAAGACCCGCTAGGTTGACATACCTAGGCAAAAATAAGGGCTTCCCGGCGAACCAAAAGGGTTCGGGCAAAATGAAGGGATGAAATGAAAAAAATCTGTACACCCGGCAAGTCGAAAACCTGAAAAGGCGGCTTGGGCAAAAATGGGTATCCCGGTGGACTGAAAACCCGAAAGGGCGGTCCAGGCAAAAGTTAGGGATCAAAGCGTACGACTATGTCCTGTCATTCATATCACTTGCCTACCAGAAGAAGGTTTGTCCGTCAACAACTATCAGCACCTCATAGGTCTTTCTCTCCCACCTCAGAAACAGGGGCAATAAGGAGTCACCTAAGAGCAATCTAATGGTTCTATCCCCCAAGGTGCCAAGATAGGTTCAGCTAAAGAACATAACCGGTACATTTTAAATCCCCAAAGAGTGGTTCAGTAAAAACAATACCTTCTTCTCCAAGCTATTATCAGATTGTCAAGGAAATTGAGTATCCTCCCGTAGATCTCAACCTCCCCAGCAGCATCACATATTCAATACAAGCATCCCCGGCAGTCTTGGCCTAAAGATTGTTCCCCGGCGGTATCTCAGTCACTTCCCCTGCATAACAAAACTTCCCCAGGAGTCCAATCCAGTTTCCCCAGGAAGTTGGGATTCATATCCCCAAGCAATAAGCTTATCCCCAGTAGATTCTGGAAGCTTATCCCCTCGCAGAGCACGAACGTATCGCCCGGCTTTATTTAAAGAGTTATTTCCTTAACAGGACATAACTGGGTTATCCTCAGCCAGAAGCCACGGGAAGAGCGTCGTCGACAAAGCCTTCCTACCCCAGTGAAGTCTATCAACGCTTCCTATACAACAAGGGTTTCCTCAGCAAGTCGTTCTCAATAATTCAGCAAAGCATTTCTCTCCCCACAGAGTACCGCTTCCTAGCATGGTCGTCAGAGTATCTTTTCTCCCCGCAGAAGCTTCCATTTGCCAAGTTTATTCCTCAACGGAGTTATCCTCTCCTACCAGTATTCTTGCAACTACCATCCCCAGCGGAAGGGAAATCAATACCTCAACATCAGCCCAGGATACGACTTCCTAGCGCCTGTCAAAGATTTACTTTCCTAGACAAAAACATACATTCATAAAACGTCACATACATCATTATAGCATGCATAGACACATCATATCATACAAGTCTCGTTTACATCAAGAACGTCATTGCATATCATGCATTGCATATGACTGACTTTTACCTTTCAGGAAAGATGCAGTTTAAATTCTCAATCACATTTCAAGACCGAGACCGGTCCAGTCCAATCGACCCTAAGATTTTCCTGATTCTTACCCAGTCCAAGGCCTTCTCTGGTTCAGTCAGATCGACCCTAAGATCTCCCTGGTTCTTATCCCAGTAGAAGACACCCAAGATTTTTCTCAACGAGCGTTGTTGAAGATAAAGTCACCCAAGATTTCCTTAACGAGCGTTGTTGAGGTCACCAAGATTTTTCCTCAACAAGCGTTGTTGAAGTTAAAGTTTCTTTTGTGGTCCCCTCTCCGACAGTGAGCGTGAGGTGGTAATTCCTTTTTCGAGATGTTTCCCTCTCCGACGGTGAGCGTGAGGTGATAGTCTTTTGTGGTCCCCTCTCCGACGGTGAGCGTGAGGTGGTAATTCCTTTTTCGAGATGTTTCCCTCTCCGACGGTGAGCGTGAGGTGATAGTCTTTTGTGGTCCCCTCTCCGACAGTGAGCGTGAGGTGGTAATTCCTTTTTCGAGATGTTTCCCTCTCCGACGGTGAGCGTGAGGTGATAGTCTTTTGTGGTCCCCTCTCCGACGGTGAGCGTGAGGTGGTAATTCCTTTTTCGAGATGTTTCCCTCTCCGACGGTGAGCGTGAGGTGATAGTCTTTTGTGGTCCCCTCTCCGACAGTGAGCGTGAGGTGGTAATTCCTTTTTCGAGATGTTTCCCTCTCCGACGGTGAGCGTGAGGTGATAGTCTTTTGTGGTCCCCTCTCCGACGGTGAGCGTGAGGTGGTAATTCCTTTTTCGAGATGTTTCCCTCTCCGACGGTGAGCGTGAGGTGATAGTCTTTTGTGGTCCCCTCTCCGACAGTGAGCGTGAGGTGGTAATTCCTTTTTCGAGATGTTTCCCTCTCCGACGGTGAGCGTGAGGTGATAGTCTTTTGTGGTCCCCTCTCCGACGGTGAGCGTGAGGTGGTAATTCCTTTTTCGAGATGTTTGCCTCTCCGACGGTGAGCGTGAGGTGATAGTCTTTTGTGGTCCCCTCTCCGACGGTGAGCGTGAGGTGGTAATTCCTTCTTCAGATGTTCCCCTCTCCGGCATGAGCGTGAGGTGATATTCTCTTATGGTCCCCTCTCCAACGGCGTGTGAGGTGGTAATTCCTTCTTCAGATGGTCCCCTCTCCGACGGTGAGCGTGAGGTGGTAATTCCTTCTTCAGATGTTCCCCTCTCCGGCATGAGCGTGAGTTGATATTCTCTTATGGTCCCCTCTCCAACGGCGCGTGAGGTGGTAATTCCTTCTTCAGATGTTTCCCTCTCCGGCATAAGCGTGAGGTGATATTTCCTTTCAGATTATAATTTCCTATAGTTCCCTCTCCAACGGCGAGTGAGGTGACTCCCTTTGAGATTATAATGTCCTTTGGTTCTCTTCCTGACACTACGAAGATGGTAATTCTCACCAAGATTTTCTCAACGAGCGTTGTTGAGGTTGAAATCATCCAAGGTCCACTTATCATTCAGGCTAAGGCAGTAATCATCCCTGGTTCATTCATCAGCGTTTGAAGCTCCAGATTCAGCTCCTGTAACCAGTCAGGACATACCTATATCAAGCATCTAAAATCAGCTCCTGCGACGTGTCAGGTACTCATTTTTCTGTTTTGCAGGTATGCAGGTTCTCGCTAAGGAATCTCTTACGCAATCAGCATCCAGATGGCATCTATAAGCCCATCATCTTATCCAGCAATCTCTAAATGGCATCTATAAGCCCATTCCCTCATCATCACTGCTACTATGTGAGCGCAAATTTCTGGGCACTTTAGTGTTCAATCATCTTCTACCCTCGGATTACGAAAGGCACGTCAGCCAATCTGCATCCTCAGGTCTAAGAAGATTGAACAGGGGCAACTGTTGTACCCCAAAATTTGCCCTCCCATATTCATCAAGAATTGTCAAAGTCAAGGTCACAAAATTCCCCAAGGGTTGTGCAGCTCAACTGTCTCCTAGACAGTCAAAACTAGGGTTTGAGTTCTGGTCAAGCAAATGAACTTTTCAAAGGCCCAATCAAGTCTCATATGCCTACAAATGTGGTCAAGCATCCTCATGTCAAGTTTCAAGGCATTCAGCTCAAAATTGCACAGTCAAAACCCTAGATTGCACTACAGTCAACTGTAGGGGCAAAATGGTCATTTGACAGTCAAAAGTTCAAATTTTTGGTCAATATATCATTTTGAAGCCACAAACATCATTTGATCAATGCTTGATCATGATTCTCAAAATCTGGCTCAGAAATCATCAAAGATGCAAAAGTTGCTATATTTGGACAGCTGAAAAAGTCAACTGAAATTGACCAGGGCATAACTTTCACATGGATTATCAGAAAAATTCCATCCAAAGCTCATTTTGAAGAGAAAGACATTTCCTACAATTCATCTTCATGTTCCAAGTCCAAGAAATGCTCTCACAAAAAGTTATCAATTTCAACATTATAGGTCATTTTCAAAAGTCAACAAAAAGTGACTTTAAGTCAAAGGCCATAACTTGAGATTGGTAAATCAAAATGACATGGGACCAAAGGCATTGGTTAAAGAACTCAAAGACCTTTCCAAAATGTCCAAGAACATGTGAAAAGCTTAAAAATTGACCAAGTTATGCCTTGTGGAAGTTGGGGAAATTTTTGGAAATTTTTGAAAGTCAACATTGATGCAAAAGGCCTAAAAATGCAAATAGGCCCAATTATCTTCCAAATTTCTTCATGCCAAGCCTATGCACGACCACTAGGCCCAAAGGGAAGTATTCTCATATTTTTTAATTATTTATTTGAATTAATATTAATTTATATTCATTTAAATCATTTTAATTTATGAAAAATATCAAACTTGACCAAAACAAATCTTTTTATACATGTTTGGATTCAATATTTCGTGCATATCCCATTTAGGCAAGTTTTGGATTGATTTGAACCTAATTGACACAAGAACCATGAAAAAAAAGATGTGAAAAGATTCTTAACAAATCAAAGATTGAAAACCATTATGGCCATGGATTTTGTTCATTCTTTTTGACCTAAAACATTCCATACAAGTATCAGAACAAGACCTAATGCCAAGAGGACTAAAAAGCTGCGCATAAAAAACCCTGAACAACTTGAAATTTTGGAGAAAAAAGTCAATTCTGAAAAGCATTCTAGGGGACGATTCAAGCCCTAACTTGGATCTCAATAGCTTCATTGGAGTGTCCTGAACGTGTACCAACCCAAAACAATCACAAGAACTCCCAGAATTGGTATAACGATGCAAAACTGCATAGAGAAAAACTTGAAATCGTGCATCCTAATTTAAGCATTTTTGCAGCATTCTTTTCATTGATTCTTACTCCTTATGAAGTTTACGAACTAACCATTATAATTAATTGAGTTTTTGTGGCATAAGCATGATTTCACCATGAGCGCCCTCTAGGGTTTGCAGGTTTCAGATTTGGGCGTTTTTGACCAAGGAAAAATTAGGCTTCCAGGCTAGCACCAATGGCTTAAGCAGGTTGAGACGAAGAACATGGCACCCTCGCGCTCAATTTATGAGCGACGAGGGGCCAGTCGCTATTTTCTTCTAAGTCCCCTAAGGCCACGATCAAAAAACCGTTGCCTCTGTCCTTCATATTTCAGAAAACGAAAGAGACGATGAGTTGTCACACGGAGACAGGCCAGTTTGAATTCACGCGCGTTTTGCCCACTATGCATTGATTTTGCTTTATGATATTTAATTGGTATTATATATTAAATGGAATCACGTAGCTCAGCTGGCAACGCACTATGCATATGACCTCAAAGACCTGGGTTCAAATCCCAGGTCTTGCATATTTCGTTTATTATTTTGTGATAACCGTTCCCATGCAGCGTAAGCATCACAATACACCATGTGCCTCCATCATCAAGCCAGCCACGTACATCCCAACGTTGGATCAAAGGCCAGAATTCAAAGCATATCATACACTCCCAGTCAACGCGTCCTACTGGATTCAGAAAGTCAACAAATTCTGGATAGCATTGGGCCTAAAGTGCAGGCTTATACCTCCAAAATTGGGTTACCCCCCCCCCCCTGGTTTGCTTCCTCTCTTTCTATTTATTTATTTTATTATCTTATTTTGATTATTATTCTATTTGTTTCAATTAATTAATTATTTTATCAAATATCAAAATTCAAAAAAAAGACTAAATATAAAACATATTAACTTAATTATTGTCATAAATAAAGGCTTGTAAATATTTAATTCAATTAGGTTTGTAACTTTAATTCTTTCTACAAAATATAAAAACATTAAAAAATACAGAAAAGACAAAAAAATACAATTTTTATTTTATTATTTGTATAAATAAATTAGAATGTAAATTATGTAGTTTAATTAGGTTTAATTCTAATTCCCTTTTTTAATAAAAATCCAAAACATGTAGAATTAGATTAATTGATAGTTTTAATGTCTTTTTAATTTTTATTTCTCACAATACTATTTATTAATTATCTTATTTTCATAAATTAAAAAATTGTACATGAGTTAATTTAGGGTTTAATTTAGGCTAATTTAATTCCTTTCATAATAAATAAAAAATACTAGAATTAGGGTTTGTCTTTTAATTTAATTTCGATTAATTTCCTTTTCCTTATTAAATCTAAAAAATACCAAAATACCAAAAACATTTAATCACTTAATTTTAATTTTCTTATTAATTTTAATTGTTTGTAAAAGGGTCCAACGCCCTATTTTTGTTTTAATTTCCTTATTTCGCGCATTTATCTTATAATCGTTTAAATAATTATGTAATTGCCCCGAAGCGTTGTAATTTACTTTTCGCACTTTATTTCTTCGCATTAGTTATTTTTCCGCTAAATCGGGTCCGGTTTAATTTTGGCGATGTGGACCCGCGCCATTTGTAATAGTCTTAGATTTATTTTCCGCATCTTTTTAACTGCTAATAAAATGCATGCAAGAATGAATGGCCTAAAATAAAAAACAAACGCATAGATCACTTTGACATGACAAGATAAATACAAATGAACATGACACACAAATCACACACCACCCCTAGGGTACGCCTCACTGTTGCCTTGCCTCGAAAGGTGATCGGCGAGTAGAGGATGTCTTAGTAAGTCCTCATGATCCGGGAACCTGGCATGAGGGTAGCTTCTAAGGTGTCTTCCCATTGCTCTGGTGATCACCATGTCCCGAACCTCGAATTGACCCGAACACCTCCAACGGTGGTGCTACCTACCTCTCAATGGTGGGATGGCACTACTTTAAAGGACATTTACACAGACGAACTCCTTAGGGTAGGTAGGTTCTCAAATATACTTGCTCTAATTTCAAACAAACTAAAGACTTTCCACACTGACACTTTTCAAAAGCTTTCAAAGCAAATTTTTCAAACACTCTGACGTACGAGTCGATCTGAAACTTTCAAAGAAACTTTTTTAAACCCACATTGAAAAGCAAACAAACCATTTTTGAAAACACAAGTGAGCAAGTATCTAAGAGCCCATGGATAACCATGGATAGAAAGGGTGCTAACACCTTCCCTTTCTATAATCTACCTCCCGAACCGAGAGCAGTCTCTATAAGGAATTTTTCTGTGCTTTTGTCCTTTCCATTTGGAGAAAATAAAAGACGGTGGCGACTCTTGCTTACCGCGACATTTCGCGAACCAGCGTTAAACAGTCAGTTCCAGATCCACCGATCACAGTATGCTTGATGGGTATTCAGGATACAATCATATTTTTATTGCAGAAGAAGATGTGCCAGAGACAGCATTTCGATGCCCTGGGGAAACAGGCACCTATGAATGGGTGGTTATGCCATTTGGTTTAAAGAATGTTGGGGCAACTTATCAAAGATCCATGAACTCTATATTTCATGATTCCATAGAAACTTTCATGCAGGTCTATATTGATGATATAGTAGTGAAATCTATATCAGGATCTAGTCACCTGGATCACCTTCGCTAGTCATTCGAAAGGATGAGAAAATATGGCCTGAAGATGAATCCCCTTAAATGTGCATTCTTTGTGCAGGCCGGTGACTTTATTGGCTTTGTGGTCCATAATAAAGGCATAGAAATCAACCAAAACAAAACAAAGGAAATAATGGAAGCAAAAGCGCCATCAACAAAGAAAGAGTTGCAATCACTGCTGAGAAAGATAAACTTCTTGCGAAGATTTATATCAAACTTAAGTGGTCGAACTAAAGCATTTTCTCCACTCTTGCGGCTGAAGCAAGGAGACTTTGCATGGAACGAAGAACATCAAGAGGAGTTCGAGAAAATAAAACAATACTTGATGTATCCACCTATTCTAACGCCTTCTCAAAGAGACAAGTGCATGAGGTTATACATATATGCATCAGATAAAACTATAGGAAGCATGTTGGCTCAAGAGGATGAAAATGGCGTCGAAAGGGCCATTTACTACTTAAGTAGAGTACTGAATGACGCAGAGACTAGATATAGTTCAATAGAAAAATTATGTCTTTGCTTGTACTTCTCATGTACCAAGTTAAAATATTATATAAATCCAGTTGATGTTTACGTTTCCTCACATTTTAATGTTATTAAGCATATGTTGTCGAAACCAAATCTACATAGTATAATTGGTAAGTGGGCTTTGGCCCTAACAGAGTACTCTTTAACTTTCATGCTTTTAAAAGCAATGAAGGGGCAAGTAGTCTCTGATTTCATTGTCGACCATGCATTGGTCGAAACATCCCAGAACCTTATGGAGTTGGAACCTTGGATATTGTTCTTTGATGGTTCTACACATAAGGAAGGAGGTGGAATTGGAGTTTTGATTATTTCTCCAGATAAAATTCCAACAAAGCTTAAGTACAAAATAGACGGCCCCCCTTGTTCGAACAATGAAGCGGAATATGAAGCATTGATAGAAGGACTTGAAGCTTTATTGGAATTGGGGGCAACTAGTGTCGAAATAATGGGTGACTCTGAATTAGTAATCAAGCAAATTACCAAAGAGTACAAGTGCATAAAAGAAAACTTGATATTTTACTTCATGATAACAAATAGATCGCTCCAGAAATTTGAATATGTAGATATCAAGCACATCCCCAGGTTGAAGAATCAAGAAGCAAATGATTTAGCCCAGATTGCCTCAGGATATAAAGTATCAAAAGAAAATTGGAAGATTTGATTGAAGTATGGGGCAAGGTACTAGCTACTAAACTTTCTCCAGCAGATTCAAAAAACCCAAGTCTAGGTTATACAAACGAAGTACATTTCGAAGTATTAGCCATGGAGAATTTAGCAAATACAGATTGGAGAAATCCAATAAAAAGTTATTTAAAAACCCACTATTAGACAATGCTATCCCACTATTAGTGAGTAGGTAGCATCGTCGTTGGAGTTTAAGGGTCAATTCGAATGAGGGACATACGGTCACTAAAGCAATGTTAGGATGCATTAGCGGTAACCCTAATGTCTTAGATCATTTGTTTGAGGCAACAATATCCGAGGCAAGATTTCCGAGGTAACTATGATCTTTTAGACAAGAGGACGACCTCTAAAACGACCTATACTCAATGACCGTGTACAAAGGCAACCAAGAGGGGTGTACCCTAAGAGTGTGCATGTGTGAGTGTGTTGTTTTCAGTTATTTTTATCTTTGCACATGTTAAGGGTGATCTAATTTGATTTTAAGATTAAACATTAAGTCTTGTCATGTAAACCCTATTATCAAACATCTAGCGGTTATAATTAGCAGAATTTAAAGTGCGGAAATTAAATTACAAGGCGTCGGGTATTTACATCGCCAAAAGCAACCCTTTGAAAATAAAATAAAGCGGTAAAAAGTAAATGTCATATTTAAACTATTACAAACCGGGAGCAGATACATCAATAATTAAATAAAGAAGAATAAATTGCGCGAGTGAAATTATATCGAATGCGAAATTTAGGGTTTTGACCCTTTTAAAAAGAAAAATGTTTTTGGTTATTTTTATTTAAGAAAAGAAATTAAATCCTAAATTAAATACTAGATTAGAAATTAAATAAATTAATTAAATGAAAAATAATTAATGACATATTTTTGGAGTTTTTGTTAATTTAAGAAAGAAATTAAAATAATTAAATTAGAATTAAAACCTAATGATTTCTAATTAATTTTAAATATTTACAAAATAAATTAAAGTTTCCTAATTAAAAAAACCTAATTAATTAGTTAGTGTTTATTAATAAAAATAAAATTCTGAATTAAAAAAGTATTTTGGTGATTTTTTTATAAATAAAGAAAATTGGTTTATTGGATAGAAAATTAATTAAATAAAAATAAAGTAAATAAGTTAAATAAATAAAATATAAAGAGAATGAGAAATTGGGCCTGATTTGGGAGGTGTTAAAAGCAATTTTACTGGCCCATTAAGTTGATCCGTTTGGACTTTTGTAATCTAGTGTATGCGCGTTGACTGGCTTATGGTGTGCCCTTGAAACTTGACCACCAGATCTGGCCATCTGGCGCTTTGAGGAGTGAGGGAGTATGGTGTGTCTTAGGCTGGCATGTGCACTGGATCATCTGCAAGAAAATATTATTGAGAAAATGGGGGACCTGGGATTTGAACCCAGGTCCTGAAGGGATATCCAATGCCAAGCTTGCCACCACGCCATGTTGTTTCAGTTGTTAGTATGATACAAAATAGTTATAATATAAGAAAACAAATTCCATTGGGTAAATATAAAAATAGCGCGCCAAATTTGAATGGACTAATGGGGACGTGACACGCATTGTCCCTGACCTCCAACCGTGGCTAAAAGATACAACCACTTATACCAACGGACAGAGGTCCGTCGCTACAAGCCTGTCCCCCTTCAAAACTTTGTACCGGCCATGAAAACGGATTCTAAGACCAGGGTTGAGCTCGTCTCAACCTCCTGGATGCAACCATGCCCATATCTGAGGCCAATTATCCCTGAAACAAGAAACCCTAAAAACAAGAACAAAAGCCTAATAATGGTGGATCTTGCTACTGGTCAGATAAACAAAATCAAATGATGCCAAAAGCTTGTAAAGGACGTGGTGATCACAAATATGCTATCAATTCATATCAACCATGCCTAGATTGAAAAATACGAAATTAAGAACAGGGCCATGTTACGAATGACTTACAGCGTGTATGAGGGTCTGAGAATGCGTGGTTTGGATTGGTTTCGCTTGTGGAGATGTCCAGCAAACGATTGAGATACTTGCCAAGCCCTAAAACGACCTCTAACCTTGATTTCGATCCCACACTTTTTCCTTCTTTTTGCAAGTTTTATTCTGCCTCCAGAATTACTCTCCAACCTTGGTTCTTGTGTCTCTCGCCTCCTTATGTATTGTACAATACATTAGGTCAAAAAATTATGTCCAAATCTTCCTCCATTGATGATTTTGAGATTTGATTTTATCCTCCATTAAAGCTTTACAAACTTGGCCTAAATCCAATCTCTTTAGGCATAATGACCTTGATACGAGTTTGATTGCAATGCTAGCTGTAATTGGAGCCTGAAATGATCACAAGATCTTTAGTTTTCAATGTTTTTGATTTTATGTGATTTTATTTGATTTAAAATGAATTAATTCAAATAAAAATCAAATTAAATAATAAAAATAAGATATGGACACATGGCCAAGGCTAGAGCACGTGGACAATAATGCAAACTCAAAACAAGGGAAAAATGGGCCCATTTGGCAAAATTTGATGTTTTGGGGATAGTTGACTTTTGGAAATTTTGCAAAAAAGTCCAACTTCAATAAAGCATAACTTCTTCAATTTTGACTCTTTGGAGGTGTTCTTGGACTTTTTAGAAAGATTAAGATGTACTCTAATCAACCCTTTTGGTATCATCTCATTTTGATATTCCATGCTCAAGTTAGAAGCTTTGACAAAAAAGGTGTTTTTGTTGACTTTCAAAAATGACCTATAATGTCAAAATTCATAACTTCTTGTGAATGCATATTTTGATCTTAGAGTATGAAGATGTATTGTAGGGAATTTCTTCCTCTTAAAAATGAGCTTTGGATGGGTCATTTATCATAAAGTATGAGAAAGTTATGCTTAGTCAAAGTTGGGTTGACTTTTCCTACAAAACCCTAATTTAGCAACTTTTGAATCTTGATGAATTGTGAGCAATCCTTGATGAATCATGACCAACCCTTGATCAAATTATGAAATATCCTTTAAAATGAGAATGTTTACAAAAGATCTTGAAGTTTGACTCTATTTGGGTCACAGTTGACTTTTGCCCTAGCACAGTCGACTTTTGGACCTTTGAGCAATTGACTGAGAAAACTTTCTCTGCAAGGCTTGAAACTTGGCATGGATGATCTTGAGAACATATTAGTACATTGGTGATCACTTGGGGTCACTTGGACTCAAGGATCTTGATGCAATGTGAAACCCTAGTTTGGGGTAAACTGCCTTAGGAGAGAGATTGTCTGACCAACTCTTGGGCTATCTTGAGCAACTTGGAGATCTTTCTTGCAATGTTTTGAGAGACATGAGAGGGAAAATTTTGGGGTACAACACTATGTCTCTATGTAGATGATTTGTTGATAACAGGTAGTTGTAAAAGTTAGATAGAAGACTTCAAAGGTGATCTCATCAAGGAATTCGAAATGTCTGATTTGGGTGAGATTTCATATTTCCTTGGTATCGAATTCTACAAGAGCAGTAGAGGTTTGATGATGCATCAAAGAAGATATGCATGAGAAATTCTCAAGAGGTTTGAGATGGAAGAATGGAATTCAACTTCGACACCTACAGAACCAAGACTGCAACTATCGAAAGGTGCAGATGAAGATGATGTTGATCCAACCCAATACAGAAGACTTATTGGATCATTGAGATAGCTTTGCCATACAAGGCCTGACTTAGCATATAGTGTAGGTATGGTAAGTAGATTCATGCAGAAGCCAAAGGTATCACATCTAGCAGCAGTGAAAAGGATACTGAGGTATCTCAAAGGAACTTTCGATTATGGCATTTTGTTTCCTGCAGCTGATAAAGGAAAAGAATGCAAGTTAGTGGGATACACTAATTCGAGTTGGTGTAGTGATGCTGAAGATCGAAAGTCAATAGCAGGATATGTGTTTATGCTAGGTGGTGCACCAGTTGCTTGGAATTCAAGAAAGGAACCAGTATTGGCATTATCATCATGCGAATCAAAACACATAGATACTTTTCTTTGTGCATGTCAAGGAACTTGGATGGTAAACTTGGACGAAGAGATAACAGGGAAAGATCATGGAGCAATTACCATGAAGATCGACAGCATGTCAGCTATCAATCTGGCGAAGAATCCAATAGCACGTGGTCGAAGTAAGCACATCGAAATGAGGTTCCATTATCTTCGAGAGCAGGTAGTAGATGGGAAAATGAATTTGGAACACTACAGAACTGAGAATCAGATTGCAGACATCACGATGAAGGGAGTGCAAGTCGAAGTATTCATAAGACTAAGAGCCATGATGAACATATATAGTTTAGACACAATGAATTAGGTAGTGTGTTAAATTATAATTCAGTGTGTCGAAACTATGTGTCGAAAAGATTTGATTTGTTTTAGATTTAAATAGATTTGATTTAAGTCTAGAATAGATTAGATTTGATTTAGTAACAAAATAGATATTTTGAACTTTGGGCTTTGGGTGTAAGCTCGATTATAAATAGAGGGAGTAACCCCAATTTTTGTAAGCAGGTCAATCAAGTCATTCACAGTATTTTGCAGTTGCAAAGTGAATAATAAAGTTTTTACAGTTTGTGAGCAGAGAGAAACTCAGCAGAAATTATTTGTCTTGTCTTATTTATTTGTTTGTCTCATAATTAAATTGTCATTGTGGTAGAAATTCATCATAGACTTTGGTGAGTTTCCAACAAAATTTAGTTATCTATGTTATACAACATTTAATTTGTTTTCTTTTGCATCTTATGATGTTAATTTTATAAATTTAGAAAGTTGGACAAAAATTTTAAGTTTAATCTTATCTCTTTAATTTTAAGAGAGAGAAACTCTTGTAGTTTAATGTTTTGACGGAGATATATAAAATCAATTAAATATTATTCAAATTAAATATTAAATTTGGATATTTTTAGTCATTAATATATTTATTAAATCATTTTTAAATGGAGATTTTATTTTCAATTTTAAAGTTTAAGCGTTAAGAATATAAATTTAAAAAGGGATAACAGTGAAACTAAAAAATCAATGAATTTAAATCAAAATTCAATTTTAAATACTAGGTTAATAATTCATTATGGATTACTTCTCTTTTTCATAAATTAATAATAACTCCAAAATTCATATATTTTAATCCCAAAAAAAAAAAAAACACTAACTACCTAATCAATATCATTATATGTCGTAAAAGAATAAAATATTTCTAATTTTTCATGTATTAAACATGACTATTTGAGTCATGAATGTAATGTAAGAATGCATATTATATATATATATATATATATATATATATATATATATATATATATATATATATATATATATATATATATATATATATATATATATATATATATATATATATATATATATATATATATATATATATATATATATATATATATATATATATATATATATATATATATATATTAAAAATAGAATAAATAGATATACAAAAAAACATAATAAAATTATAATATTATTATTATTATTAAGTACAACTGACAGAAATAAAATTATCATATGTAATACAGTTTAGGAATTTAAACATAGATTTTTTCTTGTTCTGCTGGTTTGTCTCCCTCACCCTCAGAGGGGCATGGTCAGAAATGTTAGGGGCAAGAACCTCAACAATAATATCATGACATTCTTAGAACCAATCCATGTTACCAATGATATGGTCAGAGTAAGTCACACCAGTTGTGAGTTTTTTTGTCCAAGTGTAATGACACCCTCTTGAGCTGGCTTCATACAACCCAATACTTTGCATCAGCTCTGCTCTATCTCTATACTCAGCTTCAGTGAAATTGTAACCACCAACCCAATCTTGGTTTGTCAAGATATTATTGTAGTCACCTATGAGAATCCAAGGAGTCTTTATGTTAGACACAAAATTCTCCATTTTTTTCCAAAACAATCTTCTTTTTTCAAGTTGGTTGAAGACATAGACAATAGTGACATTGTACTGCATAATTTTTGCAGGCCATAGACCTTATCATAAATGAACTATTCAGCAATTTGCAGCACGTTGACATCCACCTCCTTATACTTGTGCATCAAACAAATCCTGCCATTCTCATGTTGAAACTCGTTATCTATGTTATACAACATTAAATTTGTTTTCTTTTGCATCTTATGATGTTAATTTTATAAATTTAGAAAGTTGGACAAAAAATTTAAGTTACATCTTATCTCTTTAATTTTGAGAGAGAAACTCTTATAATTTGAAGTTTTGATGGGAGATATACAAAATCTATTAAATATTACTCAAATTAAACATTAAATTTGGATATTTTTAGTCATTATTATATTTTTAAAATCATTATTAAAACGGGAATTTTATTTTCAATATTAAAGTTTAAGCGTTATGAATATAAATTTAAAAAGGGATACAATGAAACTAATAAATCAATGAATTTAAATCAAAACTCAATTTTAAATATTAGATAAATAATTCATTATGGATTACTTTTTTTTCCATGAATTAATAATGACTCCAAAAGTCATATATTTTAATCACAAAAAAAAAAACACTAACTACCTAATCAACATCATTTTATGTCATAAAAGAATAAAATATTTCTAATTTTTCATGTATTAAACATGACTATTTAAGTCATGAATGTAACGTAAGAATTCTTATATATATATATATATATATATATATATATATATATATATATATAAACAATATGATCTATTATATTGTGAGCAGATGATAAATTATATGACTTCTTTCTTCTTTTTTTAAATAGAGTAAAACTAACTTTTATCATTAATAATCAAAAGTCCAATACAAGGAGGATCTCACTTTTAACTTACACAAAAAAAATCATCAAAATAACTATCTATTTAGTCTTTTTTATCATTTGTTCTTTTGTAATTTTTTCTTTCTTTTTTCTTTTTATACTTATATACATTGCAAAATATATTATGTTGTTTAAATATATATATTATTATAAAACCATTAAAAATTTGTAACTAATACATATTCAATATTAGTATATTTGACATTAATTTTAATTTTTTTAATCATTTGAGTGTGATAAAAGTTATGGGTATTTCTGTATATTAATACATGTGTTGAAATTTTATTGTTGTTGTAAACGAATATATAACTTAATTTTTTAAATATATATGTTATGTTTTAAAAAGTAATAAATAATACTCCAAATCATATTTAAACATTATCATCAATGATTTTAGGGGGTTATACTTACAACATAATTAAAGACATTGAAAATAAAGTATGCGTACGTTTCAAAAAACATAATAAACCAGAATAAATAGATATACAAAAAAAAACATAATAAAATCATTTTATTATTATTATTATTATTATTATTATTATTAAATACAACTGACAGAAATGATATTATCATATGTAATACAGTTTAAGAATTTAAACATAGATCTTCTCTTGTTCTGCTGGTTTCTCTCCCTCACCCTCAGAGGGGTAAAGTCAAAAATGTTAGGCACAAGAACCTCTACAATAATATCATGATACTCTTGGAACCAATCTACCAATCATTTGGTCGTAGTAAATCACACCAGTTGTGAGTTTATTTGTCCAAGTGTAATGACACCCTCTTGTACTTGCTTCACACAACCCAATACTATCACATATGCTATATCTCTATACTCACAACTGCATAATATTGTACTGCATAATATTTCCAGGCCATAGACCTCAGCATAAATAAACTATTCAGCAATTTGCAGCACATTGACATCCACCTCCTTATACTTCCGCATCAACCAAATCCTGTCATTCTCATGTTGAAACTAGTTATCTATGTTATACAACATTTAATTTGTTTTCTTTTGAATCTTATGATGTTAATTTTATAAGAAAGTTGGACAAAATTTTAAGTTTCATCTTATCTCTTTAATTTTGAGAGAGAAACTCTTGTAATTTGAAGTTTTGACGGGAGATATATAAAATCAATTAAATATTACTCAGAGTAAATATTAAATTTGAATATTTTTAGTCATTAATATATTTTTAAAATCATTTTTAAAATGGATATTTTAGTTTAAATTTTAAAAATTAAGCGTTAAGAATATAAATTTAAAAAGGGATAACAATGAAACTAATAAATCAAGGAATTTAAATCAAAACTAAATTTTAAATATTAGATAAATAATTCATTATGGATTACTTCTCTTTTTACAAAATTAATAATGACTCCAAAAGTCATATATTTTAATCACAAAAAAAAACACTAACTACCTAATTAACATCATTATATGTCATAAAAGAATAAAATCTTTCTAATTTTTCATGTATTAAACATGACTATTTAAGGCATGAATGTAACGTAAGGATATATATATATATATATATATATATATATATATATATATATATATATATATATATATATATATATATATATATATATATATATATATATATACTTAAACAATTTTATAAAATGTTATATGATCTATTATATAGTAAGCAGATAATAAATTATATGAGTTTTTACTTTTTTTTTAAAAAGAGTAAAACTAACTTTTATTATTAATAATCAAAATTTTAATACATAGAGGATCTCACTTTTAACTTACACAAAAAAATATCATCAAGATAACTATCTATTTAGTTTTTTTTTATCATTTGTTCTTTTGTAATTTTTTCTTTCTTTTTTCTTTTTATACTTATATACATTGCTAAAATATATTATGTTTTTTAAATATACAAATTATTATAAAATAATAAAATATTTGTAACTAATACATATTCAATATTAATATATTTGACATATATTTTAATTATTTTAATCATTTGAGTGCGATAAAATTTATGGGTATTTCTTTATATAAATACATGTATTGAAATTTTGTTGTTGTTGTAATCAAATGTAATATTTAATTTTTTAAATATATATGTTATGTTTTAATTTTGAACTAAATTGAAATATATACTTTTATTGTCATATTTGTACAATGAATTTACTTAAACTAAGTGTATCTCCTACTTGATACTTACCATTTAAATATTATAATTAAATATTAAATATTTCAAAACAAATTTTAGTAAAATCAAATTCATTATGATAAAAAAAATCAGTTTCTACTTGATTGTAGTCTAGCTTCATCCTCATTGTAAAAAATTAAAAGTAAAAAGTTATGAAATTCAAAAAAATAATTAACTTTTTATATTAAATAAAAAAAAATAGAAATAGACCATAAAAAAACCATTGTAAAATTCAAATAATATATAAAAAAATATGTCCTTAAAAAGTACACATAATTGATTTTCAGTGCAATAGAATATGAGAGAGAAATCAAATTTATTTAAATTTAAAATAGATATGTAACATGGTAAAATGGAGGACTTATTTGCGACATATGATCTCTTTGTAGATATATAAAACCAAACATTTGCTTTTTTTCTCTTCAAGACCTTGCTCCAATACTATACTATGTTACCTATGATTCATGGTATTTTCTCTTTGGATCAAATATTATTTTTCACTCAACAAAACAGTTCGGTAATGACATTATTCTAATATCCAATGTCACAACATCCTAACAGGCATATCACATTAATCATCCATTGTTGATTCTAACATCGTCGCAATCAACATATTTTAAATATTAAATTTATGGCAGAATTGATATTTGTTGATACAATAATATTGTAAATATTTTTTATAAAAAAAATAACATTACACATTTTTACATCAATTAACAGCTAAAAAATAAAATATGTATAATTGTTAAAAAGAAGATGTTGTTCACAATTATTTCTAGCACATATTACATAATCTATAACAAAATATTCAATATAAATTTAATACTAATATAATATCAAGAACACAATACAAAAACAATTTTAAAAAGTAATGAATAACATTCCAAATCATATTTAAACATTATCATCAATGATTTTAGGGGTTAAACTTACAACATAATTAGAAACATTGAAAGTAAAGTATCCGTACGTTTCAAAAAACATAATAAATCAGAATAAATAGATACACAAAAAAAAACATAATAAAATCATATTATTATTATTATTATTATTATTATTTTTATGATTATTATTGTTATTATTATTATTATTATTATTAAGTACAACTGACAGAAATGATATTATCATATGTAATACAGTTTAGGAATTTAAACATATATCTTCTCTTGTTCTGCTGGTTTCTCTCCTCACCCTCAGAGGGGCAGAGTCAAAAATGTTAGGCACAAGAACCTCAACAATAATATATATCATGATACTCTTGGAACCAATCTATGTTACCAATCATTTGGTCGCAGTAAATCACACGAGTTGTGAGTTTATTTGTCCAAGTGTAATGACACCCTCTTGTACTTGTTTCACACAACCCAATACTTTGCATCACATATGATATATCTCTATACTCAACTTCAGTGACATTGTAACCACCAACCATATCTTGGCTTGTCAAGACATTATTGTAGTCACCTACGAAAGTTCAAGGAGTCTTTATGTTTGCCCCCAGACTCACCATTTGTTTTCAAAACAATCTTCTTTTTTTCAAGTTGGTTGAAGACATAGACAATAGTGACATTGTACTGCATAATATTTCCAGGCCATAGACCTCATCATAAATAAACTATTCAGCAATTTGCAGCACGTTGACACCCACCTCCTTATACTTTCGCATCGACCAAATTTTGCCATTCTCATGTTGAAACTAGTTATCTATGTTATACAACATTTAATTTATTTTCTTTTGCATCTTATGATGTTAATTTTATAAATTTAGAAAGTTGGACAAAATTTTAAGTTTCGTCTTATCTCTTTAATTTTGAGAGGGAGAAACTCTTGTAATTTAAAGTTTTGACGGGAAATATATAAAATCAATTAAATATTACTCAAATTAAATATTAAATTTGAATATTTTTAGTCATTAATATATTTTTAAAATGGAGATTTTAGTTTCAATTTTAAAGTTTAAGCGTTAAGAATATAAATTTAAAAAGGGATAACACTGAAACTAATAAATCAATGAATTTAAATCAAAATTAAATTTTAAATATTAGATAAATAATTCATTATGGATTACTTCTCTTTTTCATAAATTAATAATGACTCCAAAAGTCATTTATTTTAATCACACAAAAAAAATACTAACTACCTAATTAACATCATTATATGTCATAAAAGAATAAATTATTTCTAATTTTTCATGTGTTAAACATGACTATTTAAGGCATGAATGTAACGTAAGGATGCATATTATATATATATATATATATATATATATATATATATATATATATATATATATATATATATATATATATATATATATATATACTTAAACAATTTTTTAAAATCTTATATGATCTATCATATTGTAAGCAGATAATAAATTATATGAGTTCTTACTTTCTTTTTTTTTAAAAAGAGTAAAACTAACTTTTATCATTAATAATTAAAATTTCAATACATAGAAGATCTCACTTTTAACTTACACAAAAAAATATCATCAACATAACTATCTATTTAGTCTTTTTTTATCATTTGTTCTTTTGTAATTTTTTTTCTTTCTTTTTTCTTTTTATACTTACATACATTGCAAAAATATATTATGTTGTTTAAATATTCAAATTATTATAAAATAATAAAATATTTGTAACTAATACATATTCAATATTAGTATATTTGACATATATTTTAATTTTTTTAATCATTTGAGTGCGATATAAGTTATGGGTATTTCTTTATATAAATACATGTATTGAAATTTTGTTGTTGTTGTAATCAAATATAATATTTAATTTTTAAATTAAGTGTATCTCCTACTTGATACTTACCATTTAAATATTATAATTGAATATTAAATATTCCAAAACAAAGTTTAGTAAAATCAAATTCATTATGATTAAATAAAAATCAGTTTCTACTTGATTTTAGTTTAGATTCATCCTCATTGTAAAAAATTAAAACTAAAAAGTTATGAAATTCTAAAAATTAATATAACTTTTTATATTAAATAAAAAAATTAGAAAGAAACAAAAAAAAACTATTATAAAATTCAAATAATATATAAAATATACGACCTTAAAAAGTACACATAATTGATTTTTAGTGCAATAGAATTCGAGAGAGAAATCAAATTTATTTAAATTAAAAATAAATATGTAACATGGTAAAATGGAGGACTTATTTGCGATACATGATCTCTTTGTAGATATATAAAACCAAATATTTGTTTTTTTTTTTTCTCTTCAAGACCTTGCTCCAATACTATACTATGTTACCTATAATTCATGGTATTTTCTCTTTTGATCAAATATTATTTTTCACTCAACAAAACATTTCGGTAATGACATCCGTAATGACATTATTCTAATATCCAATGTCATAACATCCTAACAGGCATATCACATGAATCATCCACTGTTGATTCTAACATCGTCGCAATCAACATATTTTAAATATTAAATTTATGGCAGAATTGATATTTGTTGTTACAATAATATTGTAAATATTTTTTATAAAATAAAATAACATTACACATTTTTACATCAATTAATAGCTAAAAAATCAAATATATATAATTGTTAAAAAAAAATGTTGTTTACAATTATTTCTAGCACATATTACATAATCTATAACAAAATATTCAATATAAATTTAATACTAATATAATATCAAGAACAGAATACAAAAACAATTTTAAAAAGTAATGAATAACACTCCAAATCATATTTAAACATTATCATGAATGATTTTAGGGGGTTAAACTTACAACATAATTAGAGACATTGAAAATAAAGTATCCGTACATTTCAAAAAACATAATAAACCAGAATAAATAGATATACAAAAAAAACATAATAAAATCATATTATTATTATTATTATTATTATTATTATTATTATTATTATTATTATTATTATTATTATTATTATTATTATTATTATTATTATTATTATTATTATTATTATTATTAAGTACATATGACAGAAATAATATTATCATATGTAACACAGTTTAGGAATTTAAACATAGATCTTCTCTTGTTTTGCTGGTTTCTCTCCCTCACCCTCAGAGGGGCATAGTCAAAAATGTTAGGCACATGAACCTCAACAATAATATCATGATACTCTTGGAACTAATCTATGTTACCAATTATTTGGTCAGAGTAAATCGCACCAGTTGGTAGTTTATTTATCCAAGTGTAATGACACCCTCTTGTACTTGCTTCATACAACCCAATACTTTGCATCACCTCTGCTATATCTCTATACTCAGCTTCAGTGACATTATAACCACCAACCCTATCTTGGCTTGTCAAGACATTATTGTAGTCACCTAAATTTAAGAAGTCTTTATGTTAGCCCCAAGACTTATCATTTGTTTTCAAAACAATCTTCTTTTTTCAAGTTGGTTGAAGACTTAGACAATATTGACGTTGTACTGCATAATATTTTCAGGCCATAGACCTCATTATAAATAAACTATTCAGCCATTTGCAGCACGTTGACATCCACCTCCTTATACTTTTGCATCAACCAAATCCTGCCATTCTCATATTGAAACTAGTTATCTATGTTATACAACATTTAATTTGTTTTCTTTTGCATCTTATGATGTTAATTTTATAAATTTAGAAAGTTGGACAATTTTAAGTTTCATCTTATCTCTTTAATTTTGAGAGAGAGAAACTCTTGTAATTTAAAGTTTTGACGGAAGATATATAAAATCAATTAAATATTACTCAAATTAAATATTAAATTTGAATATTTTTAGTCATTAATATATTTTTAAAATCATTTTTTAAAATGGAGATTTTAGTTTCAATTTTAAAGTTTAAACATTAAGAATATAAATTTAAAAAGGGATAACAATGAAACTAATAAATCAATGAATTTAAATCAAAACTAAATTTTAAATATTAGATAAATATTTCATTATGGATTACTTCTCTTTTTCATAAATTAATAATGACTCCAAAAGTCATTTATTTTAATCACACAAAAAAAAAACACTAACTACCTAATTAACATCATTATATGTCATAAAAGAATAAATTATTTCTAATTTTTCATGTGTTAAACATGACTATTTAAGGCATGAATGTAACGTAAGGATGCATATTTTATATATATATATATATATATATATATATATATATATATATATATATATATATATATATATATATATATATATATATATATATATATATATATATATATATATATATATATATATATATATATATATATATATATATATATAAACAATTTTATAAAATGTTATATGATTTATTATATTGTGAGCAGATAATAAATTATATGAGTTCTGACTTTTTTCAAAAAAAAGAGTAAAACTTACTTTTATCATTAATAATCAAAATTCAATGCAAAGAGGGTCTCACTTTTAACTTACACGAAAAAATATCATCAAGATAACTATCTATTTAGTCTTTTTTTATCAGTTGTTCTTGTGTAATTCTTTTGTTTCTTTTTTCTTTTTATACTTATATACATTGCAAAAATATATTATGTTGTTTAAATATACAAATTATTATAAAATAATAAAATATTTGTAACTAATACATATTCAATATTAGTATATTTGACATATATTTTAATTTTTTTAATCATTTGAGTGCAATATAAGTTATGGGTATTTCTTTATATAAATACATGTATTGAAATTTTGTTGTTGTTGTAATCAAATATAATATTTAATTTTTTAAATATATATGTTATGTTTTAATTTTGAACTAAATTGAAATATATATTTTCATTGTCATATTTGTACATTGAATTTTATTAAACTAAGTGTATCTCCTACTTGATACTTACCATTTAAATATTATAATTAAATATTAAATATTCCAAAACAAAGTTTGGTAAAATCAAATTCATTATGATAAAAAAAATCAGTTTCTACTTGATTGTATTCTAGATTCATCTTCATTGTAAAAAAATTAAAACTAAAAAGCTATGAAATTCTAAAACTTAATATAACTTTTTATATTAAATAAAAAAATTAGAAAGAGACAAAAAAAAACTATTATAAAATTCAAATAATATAAAAAAAAAATATGTCCTTAAAAAGTAAACATAATTGATTTTCAGTGCAATAGAATATGAGAGAAATCAAATTTATTTAAATTAAAAATAGATATGTAACATGGTAAAATGGAGGACTTATTTGCGACACATGATCTCTTTGTAGATATATAAAACCAAACATTTGTTTTTTTTTTCTTCAAGACCTTGCTCCAATAATATACTATGTTACCTATGATTCATGGTATTTTCTCTTTTGATCAAACATTATTTTTCACTCAACAAAACAGTCCGGTAATGACATTATTCTAATATCCAATGTCACAACATCCTAACAGACATATCACATGAATTCTCCACTATTGATTCTCACATCGTCGCAATCAACATATTTTAAATATTAAATTTATGGCAGAATTGATATTTGTTGATACAATAATATTGTAAACATTTTTTATAAAAAAAAATAATATTACACATTTTTACATCAATTAACAGCTAAAAAATCAAATATGAATAATTGTTAAAAAGAAGATGTTGTTTACAATTATTTCTAGCACATATTACATAATCTATAACAAAATATTCAATATAAATTTAATACTAATATAATATCAAGAACAAAATGCAAAAACAATTTTAAAAAGTAATGAATAACACTCTAAATTATATTTAAACAGTATCATCAATGATTTTAGGGGGTTAAACTTACAACATAATTAGAGACATTGAAAATAAAGTATCCGTATGTTTCAAAAAATATAATAAACCAGAATAAATAGATGTACCAAAAAAACATTATAAAATCATATTATTATTATTATTATTATTTTATTAATACGTTCAACTGACAAATAATATTGTCATATGTAATATAGTTGAGGAGTTTAAACATAGATCTTCTCTTGTTTTGTTGGTTTCTCTCCCTCACCGTCAGAGGGGCATGGTCAAAAAATTTAGGGACAAGAACCTCAACAATAACATCATATACTCTTGGAACCAATCTATATTACCAATCATATGGTCGGAGTAAATCACACCAGTTGTGAGTTTATTTGTCTAAGTGTAATGACATCCTCTTGTACTTGGAATTCAAGGAGTCTTTATATTAGCCCCCAGATTCTCCATTTGTTTTCAAAATAATCATCTTTTTTCAAGTTGGTTGAAGACATAGACAATAGTGACATCGTACTGTATAATTTTTCCAGGTCATAGACCTCATCATAAATGAACTATTTAGCAATTTGCAGCACGTTAACATCTACCTCCTTATACTTCCGCATCAACCAAATTATGTCATTCTCATGTTGAATTTAGTTATCTATGTTATACAACATTTAATTTGTTTTCTTTTGCATCTTATGATGTGAATTTTATAAATTTAGAAAGTTGGACAAAAAAATTTAAGTTTCATCTTATCTCTTTAGTTTTAAGAGAGAGAGAAACTCTTGTAATTTGATGTTTTGACGGAGATATATAAAATCAATTAAATATTACTTAAATTAAATATTAAATTTGGATATTTTTAGTAATTAATATATTTTAAAAATCATTTTTAAATGGAGATTTTATTTTCAATTTTAAAATTTAAGCGTTAAAAATATAAATTTAAAAAGGGATAACAATGAAACTAATAAATCAACGAATTTAAATCAAAACTAAATTTTAAATATTAGATAAATAATTCATTATGAATTACTTCTCTTTTTCATAAATTAATAATGAATCCAAAAGTCATATATTTTAATCACAACAAAAAACACTAACTACCTAATCAACATCATTATATGTCATAAAAAATTAAAATATTTCTAATTTTTAATGAATTAAACATGACTATTTAAGTCATGAATGTAACGTAAGAATGCATATTATATATATATATATATATATATATATATAATATATATATATATATATATATATATATATATATATATATATATATATATATATATATATATTAAAAATAGAATAAATAGATATACAAAAAAACATAATAAAATTAGAATATTATTATTATTATTATTATTATTAAGTACAACTGACAGAAATAATATTATCATGTGTAATACAGTTTAGAAATTTAAACATAGAACTTTTCTTGTTCTGCTGGTTTGTCTCCCTCACCCTCAGAGGGGCATGGTCTGAAATGTTAGGGGCAAGAACCTCAACAATAATATCATGACACCCTTAGAACCAATCCATGTTACCAATGATATGGTCAGAGTAAGTCACACCAGTTGTGAGTTTATTTGTTCAAGTGTAATGACACCCTCTTGAGCTGGCTTCATACAACCCAATACTTTGCATCACCCCTGCTCTATCTCTATACTCAGCTTCAGTGACATTGTAACCACCAACCCTATCTTGGTTTGTCAAGACATTATTGTAGTCACCTATGAGAATCCAAGGAGTCTTTACGTTAGACCCAAAATTCTCCATTTTTTTTCCAAAACAATCTTCTTTTTTCAAGTTGGTTGAAGACATAGATAATAGTGATATTGTACTGCATAATTTTTCCAGGCCATAGTTCTCATCATAAATGAACTACTCAGCAATTTTGCAGCACCTTGACATCCACCTCCTTATACTTGCGCATCAACCAAATCCTGTCATTCTCATGTTGAAACTCGTTATCTATGTTATACAACATTTAATTTATTTTCTTTTGCATCTTATGATGTTAATTTTATAAATTTAGAAAGTTGGACAAAAATTTTAAGTTTCATCTTATCTCTTTAATTTGAGAGAGAGAAACTCTTGTAATTTGAAGTTTTGACGGGAGATATACAAAATCAATTAAATATTACTCAAATTAAACATTAAATTTGGATATTTTTAGTCATTATTATATTTTTAAAAGCATTATTAAAATGGAGATTTTATTTTCAATTTTAAAGTTTAAGCGTTATGAATATAAATTTAAAAAGAGATACAATGAAACTAATAAATCAGTGAATTTAAATCAAAACTCAATTTTAAATATTAGATAAATAATTTATTATGGATTACTTCTTTTTTTCATGAATTAATAATGACTCCAAAAGTCATATATTTTAATCACAAAAAAAAATACTAACTACCTAATCAACATCATTTTATGTCATAAAAGAATATTTCTAATTTTTCATGTATTAAACATGACTATTTAAGTCATGAATGTAACGTAGAATATATATATATATATTATATATATATATATATATATATATATATATATATATATATATATATATATATATATATATATATATATATATATATATATATATATATATATATATATATATACATTATTATATTTTTAAAAGCATTATTAAAATGGAGATTTTATTTTCAATTTTAAAGTTTAAGCGTTATGAATATAAATTTAAAAAGAGATACAATGAAACTAATAAATCAGTGAATTTAAATCAAAACTCAATTTTAAATATTAGATAAATAATTTATTATGGATTACTTCTTTTTTTCATGAATTAATAATGACTCCAAAAGTCATATATTTTAATCACAAAAAAAAACACTAACTACCTAATCAACATCATTTTATGTCATAAAAGAATATTTCTAATTTTTCATGTATTAAACATGACTATTTAAGTCATGAATGTAACGTAAGAATATATATATATATATATATATATATATATATATATATATATATATATATATATATATATATATATATATATATATATATATATATATATATATATATATATATATATATATATATATATATATATATATATATATATATATATATATATATATATATATATATATTTAAACAATTTTATAAAATGTTATATGATCTATTATATTGTGAGCAGATGATAAATTATATGAGTTCTTTCTTTTTTTAAATAAAGTAAAATTAACTTTTATCATTAATAATCAAAAGTCCAATATAAGGAGGATCTCACTTTTAACTTACACAAAAAAATATCATCAAAATAACTATCTATTTAGTCTTTTTTTATCATTTGTTCTTTTGTAATTTTTTCTTTCTTTTTTCTTTTTATACTTATATACATTGCAAAATATATTATGTTGTTTAAATATATATATTATTATAAAACCATTAAAAATTTGTAACTAATACATATTCAATATTAGTATATTTGACATATATTTTAATTTTTTAAATCATTTGAGTGTGATAAAAGTTATGGGTATTTATGTATATTAATACATGTATTGAAATTTTATTGTTGTTGTAATCGAATATATAACTTAATTTTTTAAATATATATGTTATGTTTTAATTTTGAACTAAATTGAAATATATATATATATATTTTTATTGTCATATTTGTACATTGAATTTTATTAAACTAAGTGTATCTTCTACTTGATACTTACTATTTAAATATTATAATTAAATATTAAGTATTCCAAAACAAATGTTTAGTAAAATCAAATTCATTATGATTAAAAGAAATTCAGTTTCTATTTGATTGTAGTCTACATTCATCCTCATCGTAACAAATTAAAACCAAAAAGTTATGAAATTCTAAAAATTAATATAACTTTTTATATTAAATAAAAAAAATGAGAAATAGACCAAAAAACTGTTGTAAAATTAAAAATAAAAATAAAAATATGTGCTTAAAAAGTACACATAATTGATTTTCAGTGTAATAGAATATGATTGAGGAACTAAATTTATTTAAAATAAAAATAAATATCTAACATGGTAAAATGGACTACTTATTTGTGACACATGATCTCGTTGTAGATATATAAAATCAAATATTTGTTTTTTTTTCAAGACCTTGCTCCAATACTATACTCAGTTTGTTATGATTCATGGTATTTTCTCGTTTTATCAAACATTATTTTTCTCTCAACTAAACAGTCCGACAATGACATTATTGTAATATCCAATGTCGCAACATGCTAACAGGCATATCAAATGAATCCTCCGCTGTGGATTCTTACATTGTTGCAATCAACGGATTTTAAAGATTAAATTTATGGCATAATTGATATTTGTTGATACAATAATATTGTAAACGTTTTTTATAAAAAAATAATATTACACATTTTTATTTGAATTAATAGCTAAAAAAATCAATTATTTATAATTGTTAAAAAGAATATGTTGTTTACAATTATTTCTAGCACATGTTACCCAATCTATAAAAAAATATTTAATATAAATTTAATACAAATAGAATATCAAGAACATAATACAAAAACAATTTTAAAAAGTAATGAATAAAACAGAATAAATAAGATATACAAAAAAACATAATAAAGTCATAATAGTAATATTATTATTATTATTAAGTACAATGGACAGAAATAATATTTTCATGTGTAATACAATTTAGGAATTTAAACAGAAATCTTCTCTTGTTCTGTAGGTTTGTCTCCGTCACCCTCAAAGGGGCATGGCCAGAAATGTTAGGGGCAAGAACCTCAACAATAATATCATGGTACTCTTGGAACCAATCTATGTTATCAATCATATGGTCGGAGTAAATCACACCAGTTATGAGTTTATTTGTCCAAGTATAATGACGCCCTTTTGTGCTTGCTTCATACAACCCAATACTTCGCATCACCTCTGCTATATTTCTATACTCAGTTTCAGTAACATTGTAACTACCAACCCTATCTTGACTTGTCAAGACATTAGTGTAGTCACCTATGTGAATTCAATGAGTGTTTATGTTAGCCCCAGATTGTCCATTTATTTTCAAAACAATCTTCTTTTTTTCAAGTGGATTGAAGACATAGACAATAGTGACATTGTAGTACATATTTTTTATATCAATATAAAAAAAAATATTACACATTTTTATGTGTAGTTGTTAAAAAGAAGGTGTTGTTTATAATTATTTCTAGGACATATTACATAATCTATAAAAAAATATTCAATATAAATTTAATACAAATATAATATCAAGAACACAATAGAAAAAACAATTTTAAAAGTAATGAAAAAACACTCCAAATTATATTTAAATATTATCATCAATGATTTTATGGGGTCAAACTTACAACATAATTAGAGACATTAAAAATAAAGTTTTCGTACATTTCAAATAAATGATTCTTACAAGCCTCTATATATATATATATATATATATATATATATATATATATATATATATATATATATATATATATATATATAATAGTATAATAAACATATGTACATATATTAAAAACAGAATAAACATATATACAAAAAAACATAATAAAAAACATAATAAAATCATAATAATATTATTATTAAGTACAATTGACAGAAATAATATTATCATGTGTAATACAGTTTAGGAATTTAAACATAGATCTTCTCTTGTTCGGCTGGTTTGTCTCTCTCAGGGGCATGGTCAGAAATGTTAGGGCAAGAACCTCAACAATAAAATCATGATACTCTTGGAACCAATCTATGTTACCAATGATATGGTCGGAGTAAATCACACCAGTTGTGAGTTTATTTGGCCAAGTGTAATGACACCCTCTTGTGTTTGCTTCATACAACCCAATACTTTGCATCACCTCTGCTATATCTCTATACTCAGCTTGAGTGACATTGTAACTACACCCCCTATGTTGGCTTGTCAAGACATTATTGTAGTCACCTATGAAAATTCAAGGAGTCTTAATGTTAGCCCCTAGATATTTCATTTGTTTTCAAAACAATCTTCTTTTTTTCAAGTTGGTTGAAGACATAGACAATAGTGACATTGTACTGCATAATTTTTTTCAGACCATAGACCTCAACATAAATGAACTACTCAGCAATATGCAGCACCTTGACATCCACCTCATTATACTTCCGCGTCAATCAAATCCTGCCATTCTCATGTTGAATTTAGTTATCTATGTTATACAACATTTAATTTGTTTTCTTTTGCATCTTATGATGTTAATTTTATAAATTTAGAAAGTTAGACAAAAAATTTAAGTTTCATCTTATCTCTTTAATTTTGAGAGAGAGAAACTCTTGTAATTTGAAGTTTTGATGGGAGATATATAAAATCAATCATATATTACTCAAATTAAATATTTAATTTGGATACTTTTAGTCATTAATATAATTTTAAAATGGAGATTTTATTTTCAATTTTAAAGTTTAAGCATTGTGAATATAAATTAAAAAAGAGATAACAATGAAACTAATAAATCAATGAATTTAAATCAAAACTTAATTTTAAATAAATATATAAATAATTCATTATTGATTATTTTTCTTTTTCATAAATTAACAATGACTCCAAAAGTCATGATTAAACAATTTTGTAAAATGTTATATGATCTATTGTATTGTGAGCAGATAATAAATTATATGAGTTCTTACTTCTTTTTTTAAACAGAGTAAAACTAATTTTTATCATTAATAATGAAAAGTGCAATACAAAGAGGATCTCACTTTTAACTTACACAAAAGAATATCATCAAAATAACTATCTATTTAGTCTTTTTTTTATCACTTGTTCTTTTGTAATTTTTTTTCTTTCTTTTTTCTTTTTATACTTATATACATTGCAAGAATATATTATGTTGTTTAAATATACATATGATTATAAAATAATAAAATATTTGTAACTAATACATATTTAATATTAGTATATTTGACATATATTTTAATTTTTTTAGTCATTTGAGTGTAATAAAAGTTATGAGTATTTTTGTATATTAATACATGTATTGCAATTTTGTTGTTGTTGAGTTGTACAAAAATTAAGTTTTATCCGGTGAGTTTTATATATATATATATATATATATATATATATATATATATATATATATATATATATATATATATATATATATATATATATATATATATAATTTGATTTTCTTGATTTTGGTGTTGTCTACTGATGTTAATTTGTGTTATTATTTATTGTCAGCAAATATGATTTTGGTGTTGTCTACTGAAACTACAACTCATCTCCTTGTGGATTGCATGTTAGTATTTCAAGTGTGAGAAAGAACTTATAAATGGTTGAATATTTTTGTATAATTTCACTGATTTTGTTGTTGTAGTAGTCTACCTTGTGTAAACTTCTTTATAATTTTGTATACTTGTGTGTATTCTAGATTAGTATTTTTATAAATCAATTTTTCATTTTGAAGAATATATATGTGTATCCTAGCTATTTGGTGCAATAAAATTATTCTTTATTGGTTAGAAAAATATGAAAATAGCAACCTAAATATGGTTTGTGTGATGTGAGAAAAATATGAATAGCGACTACCTAAATGTGGTTTGTGTGATGTTGGAAAAATATGAAAAAATTATATACAAAAAAATTACAGGGAATCCACCTCGATTCCGCTAAAAAATAGCAAAGATATTACATTAGACCATTGAGGCAACCGATGTTAAAACATATATATTACATTGGACCATTGAGAAAATCGATGTTAAAAGTCATATATTAAATCGGGTCAGATAGGCAGTCGATGTTAAATATTTCATTTTTTTTAAATTATATTTTTTTCACATCAGACCTAATATTCAACCGATGTGTTATGTAAATTTTTTACATCTGATTGTTCTCTGATATAAAATATCTTTGATTTAATATCTCGCTTAGATTTACATCGAACTCAGATCGGATATAAAATGTATTTTTCATTTAATATAAAAGGTTTTTCTTATATACGGCCATGTATACCGTACGAGAGAATTTTCAAAAACAAAATAATCCAAATATGATATCGTCAATGTTATACCATTTGATAATGGACATTATTGCTTTTGCAATTAATAATCACAACCAAATATAATATTTCATTTACATTTTTATTGTCTTCTTCATTTGGACAAGTATTTTCATTATCATCTGGTTAGTTGGCCTTACTTACCAACCATTTACTTATTCTTATAATTCCTACTTTCCTACTACCATGCATGCGTGCAGACATATTGGGATTGATTTTTGAATTTTTTTTTTTACACTATTCACAAGCTTTTCACCGCGGTATACTATTCTTAATCCAAGTTAAACAAATTATTCGCTATGTATTGTATCGTTTTAATCAGTCTTTTAGGAGTATGATTATCGGTGTTCTTTGACAGTTTCTATACATTTATTAAATAAATTGCGTCAATAATAAAATGGATATTTCACTTGTTTTCACGTTTCTGAACTAAAACACGTCCTCATACTAAAGCACGCTTCTTAAATTTTATTTGGTCTTTTTATTTATTTTTTTCTTAAAAATTGTTAAGAAAAGATGGGTTATGGAGTATATTGTGGGGGTTTAGTGGAAACTATTTTAAAGTTTTTAATAAATTATATAAATATTTAGAAAATCTAAATGAATTGTTTAAATAATTTAAAAATATAAAATAATATAAAAAATTGAATGAGTTCCATTTAAATAATACAAATGGATACTATGAATATGAATGCTGTAAGTAGGTTTAAATATGGCAAATCAGCATAGTCATCCTTTATGTTTAATTTTGTTTTGCAAAAATCCATAAAATAATTAAAAGGTGTGGAGTAAACAAATATGAATTTATTGTAGGCACAATTTCCACACATCGCAGTCAAAATATCATTAGTCATGTGATTTTGATCGAATGGATTAAAAAAATCATATTTAATTTTATTATATAATTTAAAAAGTACTACACTAAAATCAAGATTGTTTGATTTTAAGTAGACGGTCAATATAGCATGATTGTGTGAATATGGGGTTTGCTTATTGCAGCAAATCTAAATGCAAAGTAAATATAGTTGAAGATTCATATTTAAAATTTTAGTTTATCCCAAAAAAATAGGATGGAGCATTCTCGCAGGCACACTGCATCTTTAATACTTAAAATTACAAAAACTTGTATTAATATTTGTGTTTATAAAAATTTTAAAAAAATGAACCGTTAAGAAATATGATTGAACCTAACTCATCATTATAAAATTGTCTTGTAGGGTAAAAATTGCCCTTACTTGTAAAGACATGTGTGAGATATTGGATCGAACTCTATTATGGTCAAAAGATAGTTTTTTGATTCGACAATTCAACAGGATCTTAGCATATGTCCTCAAAGTCTATTGACATGTTGTGGTCGAAGACCTGCAATGCTGTAGTCGAAGTATGATCAAGTATGCAGTAGTCGAAATTCTAGAATTGTTAGCATGTCGAATTGGACTTGTTTATAAAAGCCCGATTGTTTAAGTTAGTTTGTTCCATAAATTAGTTTGTATGATGAGTCTGTGTGTAAAAGATCATTAGTTTAGTGTGTTGGTTTTCTTATAAATAACATATTAGTCTCTCATCATTGCAAAATGCAAATCTTAATTAGGGTGAGAGAGGTTATTTGTGATTCTGTAACACTTGTAATCTTGTTTTCAAAGAGAAAGTAAAGAATAACAATTTATAACCAATTTCGTTGTCTCCTTTTGCATCTTTAAGGCTTCTTGGTAGTCAGGAATCTATTTGTACTATGTTATTGGCATCGTTTTTCATAACAAATTGATGCGGTGAGTGTGGAGAAGATGTTGTCAACTAATTATTAGATTGAAAAGTTCACCGGAGTGAACGATTTCGGTCTGTGGTGCTTGAAGATGAAAGCCCTACTAGTTCAGCAGGGTTGTTTAGAAGCGTTAAAGGGAGCCGCATCCATGGACGCTGGGTTAACGGAAAAATAAAAACATTATGATAGAGAAAGCCCACAACGCAATCTTATCAAGTCTTGGTGATAAGGTTCTTTGACATGTCTCGAAGGAGACAACAACGTCAGGTTTATGGGTGAAACTCGAAAGTTTGTACATGACCAAATCGTTGGTTAATCGCCTCTACCTGTAGGAAGCTCTGTATTTATTCAAGATGAGTAAAGACAAAGTCATAGTTGAGCAGTGGGATATGTTTAACAAGCTGATTATTGACCTTGAAAATATCGATGTAAAGACTGATGATGAAGATCAATTGTTGTTGTTGTATGTTTTACCCAGATCGCATGCTCACTTCAAAGAAACTCTCTTGTTGTTAGCTGAAGATTTTGACATTTGATAAAAATATGAAAGTTGATTTGAGAAGATCATGTTTTAAAAATAACATGAAATTTGACCTATAAGGTTATTTTATAAAGCTCATTTTTATGATTCGACATGTCAAAAGGCAACTTAAAGTGAAAGGAATATTTCAAGATATATGAATACTTCAACAGTCACGTTGGTTGAATTCAAAGTTGAATTCAAAAGCTTCGAGCGGGAAGATTAAATTTCAAACTAATGTGTTTCGCCAGGAAGACGCGTGGAAGTGCCAGAATGTATGCATGTAAAAGGTGTCGAACATGGCGTAATATCGTAGAAAGACCGTTAGGGTCGAATTAGTATAAACAGGAGTCTTAGATGTTAGGATTTAGAGTGTTCACATCTTTGTACAATATACTCAAATACTCAAAGTACCAGTGTTAGAGAATCGAGTTAGTGAGACATGTACGTATGATGCACCATATTTACATTCGAAAGTTATTTACATTTAATGAAATTTCTTCATGTCATTTATATTCTATATGATTTACAGTCTAGAGTAGTTTTCTGTTTTATTGATTTTATAAGGACACTTTATTTTGATATCAAAGTGATTATCTTCGTTTAAAGAAGTTATCATCAAAACCTTTTTCCTAAAAACTAGAACAGAATAGTCTTGAGATCAATCTGATCGATCTCGCAAGTAACTGAATCTTTTTAGAGATTTAGAAGATCAGCGGTTGTTTACCAAATTACAGGGTAAACAAATTGGCACGCCCAGTGGGACCATGTGTCTAGTTTTCAGTTTTTATCTAACTTGTTTCATTGCATGAAATTAAGAAGTGGAAAAATAGCCAATACCACAGATCCTAGAACAAAAGAGCAGAACAATAGGAGAATGGCTAACCCACCCGTTAGCAGTGCACAACAAGTTCTTCCCCCTATGGGAGGGAATACAAATGCTTCGAATACAACCGAAGCCATGGCGACAAGTCAAGGGACTACGATTATCCCTTCGACTACGAACGCTACAGTCATACCCCCAAATACAAGTGCTTTAACCATATTGTCAAACGCATAAAATGAACCTTTTGTAATGTATGTGGCTAGCCAAAATCCGCTTGTTTCCCCCAGACCTTTAGTAGGTAGTGTCTCTAGAACTTATGTACCAGGATTCACAATCCCAACATCAGATCCAATATATGGCATGTCAACTACATTCATGACAGGACTTCAAAATAACAATCTGACATACACACGTCCTTTAACATTTGCCTTCTCACCATTACAAGGATCAGGTTCAGGGGTAAACCATATGGCACGAAACAATTCGCATCCAGGATATGTTGCCCAATTGCCTCTTATTACCACAAATACACAGGCGGTTTTAAGGCAACAGATGGATGATAGTAACCACGAAATGGTGGGAATACTCGCCCAGCAAATGAGTACAATCTTTAACCCTCTAATCCAAAGCACCACACAGATGAATTTGCAGAATGCCCGAGCAAACCAATAAATGGCAGCGCAAATTGGGCGCCTTGCAGATTTGTTTGGTGCACCCAGAGAATCAACTCGACAACCACAATCCACATGGACAAGGGAGAATCAAGGCATATTGTTTCAAGAAGAACCAACCATTAACCAGGCCCAACCAGTGATACACCCAGAAGTTTAAATTCAACAACCAGTTCAAAGGGAAGAACCACATAGATTTCAACAGGCTATTCCCAGGGAGGAACCACGAAGAAGGGTAGTAATGGTGAATCAGAACCAAGACGCTGACGAAATTCTCCAAGGGTGTCAACAGGATGATATGGTAGAAAACAATAATCTAACAGCCATAGTCGAAAGAATAATGGCACGGAATGGAGTAAATATTGGCATGTGAAGGCCAAACTATATATCCCCTTTGTCTGAGTACATTTAGCAAACTGAGTTACCTAGGAGATGGAAAGTGCCAAAATTCACAAAGTTCTCTGGTGACACCAGTGAGTCAACCATAGAACATGTGGCTAGATATCTTACAGAAGCAGGGGATATAGCAAACAATGAAAATTTAAGGATTAAATATTTCCCTAGTTCACTAACCAAAAACGCTTTTACTGGGTTTACAACTCTTGCAGTAAATTCCATCTGTGATTGGACTCGTTTGGAGAGATTATTTCATGAACAATTTTATGTAGGTCAATCTAAAATCAGCCTAAGCGAATTGGAAAATGTTAAGCGCAAATTCAGCGAGCCTATAGATGATTATCTTAACAGGTTCCGTCTGTTAAAGGCAATGTGTTTCACACAAGTTCCTGAACACGAGTTGGTCGAAATGGAAGCAAGAGGATTGAACTTCTCTATCAGAAAGAAGTTAGATCCCCAATATCTAAGAGACATGGAACAACTGGCTGACAGGGTTCGACAAGTGGAGCGTTTGAAGATTGAAAAAGCAAGGGCTAACAAAAGCCACCGGAAAGAAAGAGTGACTTATGTCGAAGCATGCTTAGATGAAAGAGATGTAGAAGATGACTCTTCAGAGGTCGAAGAGAACGAGATAGATCTTGCAGAATTAAAGCAAGAACCACCTTATCCTTGTAAAAGGCTAACACCTGCGAACGGGAAGAATCCCGTCGAACCAGGAAGGAATGACAAATTCCCAAAGAAAGCCTATATCTACGACATCACCAAGTGTGATAAAATCTTTGACTTATTAGTAAAAGATGCCCAGATGATAGTGCATCCTGGCGCTAAAATTTCTCCGTTAGAACAACAGAAGAAAAGGGTTTTTTGTAAATATCATAATTTTTTAGGCCATAAAACCTCACAATGCTATCTTTTCAGGGATTTGATACAAAGTGCAACCAAGGAAGGAAGGTTGAAGTTTGGAGAGAAGCCCAAGATGAAGGTCGACGCAGATCCTCTTCAGGTTGCTGAGACAAATTTTGTAGAGACTGTAGATATCAACATGGTGGACGCTGTTGAAATCGAAGAAGGTTATCTCGACAAAGTATCTGAAGATGCTCATGGGCTGGAGACTGCTGAGGGTCTCATGGGCCAGTTCGAAGGGAATGCTACTGATGGCAATACCAAAACTACTGGAAAACCTAAGACTACTGAGGGTCTTAGAGTCAAATTTGAAGAGCTGGAGATTGTTGAAGGTCACAAGTTCAAAGTTAACAAAATTGGGGACAGGGCTAAAGTTGTTGTCAAATCTAAGACTACTGAGGGTCTTAGAGTCAGATACGAAGAGCTTGAGAATGCTAAAGGTCCCAAGTTCGAAGTAAACATGGTGAATCTGAACCAACTATCCCCAGAGATGGAATATATTGAAAGACGTTTGAAGATGGAGGATGACAGGATATGAACTGGGCACCAGAAAGTAAGCCTGGTGGAATATCTTTTCCATTGCCATACGAAGAATCCTAAAGGACTAGTGTACCCAAGGTGCAGCGCAAAGAATGATCGAAGCGTTGCAACGACATACCAGAAAGTGTACCAAGAGAGGGCTAGAAACAACTGGAGGAATGCTAGAGAATTGTTGCCATACCCAAAAGTTGGAGAAAGCTTGATGGGATTTTTGGTTAGGTGTCATAAGACATGATCAGAAGTTTTAATGTGCCCATGGTGCAGTGTTATTTATGACAGGAAATCAGCAGAAGCATTCGAAAGAATTCCGTCTACACAATACTGGAACAATCAAAGGAGTAGCAGGGGCAAGTATGTAACCAATGCAAAAGGAATTCCAAAAAGGGCAGATAGCCCACACCCCAGAGTGAATCAACAAGTTACCTTCAAGCCACCATCCAACATCCCAATAAAGCAACAAGCCTATGTTTCTGAGAACTACAAAGGGAAAAACCCAATGACAAGGACCCAGTGGCGAAGGTACCAAAGGACCAAGAAGGCTCAAAGGGAACTCACCAGCAATAAGGTAGGGGAATCTAGTACGAATCAAACTCTATCTTCTACACTTGTCGAAGAGAAGCCACCAGCAAAAAGGAGGCTTTTTCCCCCCAGAAAGATTGAGGTATCCGTTGAAAGAGCTCCAAAGGAATAAACTAACAAAGAGCCAACCAACGATGAGGACATGCTTACTGACAACTTCGACTCAGATGGGGAGTCCTCTCTGAATATCGTCTGCAATGTGGTTTCTGTACTACCACATGAATATGATCAAGTAACGGAGGTAGAAGATTATGAAGAAGCAGATGAATTAGAGATGGCAAATCACAAACATGTGTGCTATTATGTTATGAATAGTGGAGCAGTCAAATAACAGAACGTGTTCTTTGAAAAACCAGACCAAGGTATGAAGAACCATCTGAAGCCTCTCTTTATCAGGGGAAAAGTAGAACAAGTGGGGATCAACAAAATAATGATAGATGGGGGTGTTATTGTCAATATCATGCCTCAATTCTTGCTGAAGAGGATAGGTATATATGATACAGATATAAAACCTCATAATATGGTATTGTCTAATTATGAAGGAAAAATTGGCCATACACTTGGCGTAGTTCAAGTTGATCTCACTGCAGGAACCATCACTAGACCAACGATGTTCATGGTTATAGCGGACAAGACAAACTACAATTTACTCTTGGGCCGTGAATGGATTCATGGGATAGACGCAGTTCCCTCCTCAATGCACCAGCGCGTGGCAATTTGGAGAGAAGATGGAATTGTGGAAAATATTGAAGCAGACCAAAGCTATTATATGGAAGAGGTTAACCAGGTTGATCGAAGTAATTTTGATCGAAACTTGGCCAACATAGGGCCTTGCAGTGCTGCAGATGGCGCATATGCGCCAAACAATAATGTTATGTACTTTTTGACCCTGCATCCAAGGCATAAATTTTGCTGGGATAGAGAGACTTTGGGGCAGGAAGATGATGTATCTGGACTTCCAGGGATACGACCAACAAGCTAGGATGACGAAGACAGTGACCATGCCTGAATCTTCCTTCTTCAAAAAGATTTTGGCCTATTTGGCTGAAAACAGACTAAAAACGGCTTTAGAAGCCGAAGTAAAGATCGTGGCTATAAAGGCCAATGAAGAAACAAATCATGCAAAAGGACCTGGGATTTTCTTCAAGCCAAAACCCCCTGACGAAGAGAAGCCCGTCAAAGAAAAAGACCAAAGGCTAGATGTAATATATGATGATGGGCCTTTGGGATTCAAGAAGGATCCAGTGGCATCGAACACAAAGATGATAGCGCAGGACCCTCTTGAAGAAGTGGATCTGGGAGATGGGATTGTAAGAAGACCCACATATGTCAGTTCGAAGCTTAGTCCAGGAGCGAAAGCAGAAGTGATCCAGTTGCTTAAAGAGTACAAAGATTTTTTTGCCTGGGACTACGAAGAAATGTCGGGTTTAGGAAGGACCTGGTCGAGCTGAAGTTGCCCATAAAAATGGGGGAAAAAACCCATCAAACAGACACCAAGAAGATTTGCATCGGAGATCCTCTTGAAGATAAAGGAAGAAGTCGAAAGACTCTTGCGCTGCAAATTCATCCGCACCACAAGGTATGTCGAATGGATTGCAAATATAGTACCAATAATTAAGAAAAATGGATCTCTTAGAGTATGCATAGATTTTCGTGATTTAAATTATGCAACTCCTAAATATGAATATCCAATGCTTGTGGCTGAAATGTTAGTAGATTCTGCTGTTGGTTTTAAATATCTTAGTATGCTTGATAGGTATTCAGGATACAATCATATTTTTATTGCAGAAGAAGATGTGCCAGAGACAGCATTTCGATGCCCTGGGGCAACAGGCACCTATGAATGGGTGGTTATGCCATTTGGTTTAAAAAATGTTGGGGCAACTTATCAAAGATCCATGAACTCTATATTTCATGATTCCATAGAAACTTTCATGCAGGTCTATATTGATGATATAGTAGTGAAATCTATATCAGGATCTAGTCACCTGGATCACCTTCGCTAGTCATTCGAAAGGATGAGAAAATATGGCCTGAAGATGAATCCCCTTAAATGTGCATTCTTTGTGCAGGCTGGTGACTTTATTGGCTTTGTGGTCCATAAGAAAGGCATAGAAATCAACCAAAACAAAACAAAGGAAATAATGGAAGCAAAAGCGCCATCAACAAAGAAAGAGTTGCAATCACTGCTGAGAAAGATAAACTTCTTGCGAAGATTTATATCAAACTTAAGTGGTCGAACTAAAGCATTTTCTCCACTCTTGCGGCTGAAGCAAGGAGACTTTGCATGGAACGAAGAACATCAAGAGGATTTCGAGAAAATAAAACAATACTTGATGTATCCACCTATTCTAACGCCTTCTCAAAGAGACAAGTGCATGAGGTTATACATATATGCATCAGATAAAACTATAGGAAGCATGTTGGCTCAAGAGGATGAAAATGGCGTCGAAAGGGCCATTTACTACTTAAGTAGAGTACTGAATGACGCAGAGACTAGATATAGTTCAATAGAAAAATTATGTCTTTGCTTGTACTTCTCATGTACCAAGTTAAAATATTATATAAATCCAGTTGACGTTTACGTTTCCTCACATTTTAATGTTATTAAGCATATGTTGTCGAAACCAAATCTACATAGTATAATTGGTAAGTGGGCTTTGGCCCTAACAGAGTACTCTTTAACTTTCATGCTTTTAAAAGCAATGAAGGGGCAAGTAGTCTCTGATTTCATTGTCGACCATGCATTGGTCGAAACATCCCAGAACCTTGTGGAGTTGGAACCTTGGATATTGTTCTTTGATGGTTCTACACATAAGGAAGGAGGTGGAATTGGAGTTTTGATTATTTCTCCAGATAAAATTCCAACAAAGCTTAAGTACAAAATAGACGGCCCCCCTTGTTCGAACAATGAAGCGGAATATGAAGCATTGATAGAAGGACTTGAAGCTTTATTGGAATTGGGGGCAACTAGTGTCGAAATAATGGGTGACTCTGAATTAGTAATCCAGCAAATTACACAAGAGTACAAGTGCATAAAAGAAAACTTGATATTTTACTTCATGATAACAAATAGATTGCTCCGGAAATTTGAATATGTAGATATCAAGCACATCCCCAGGTTGAAGAATCAAGAAGCAAATGATTTAGCCCAGATTGCCTCAGGATATAAAGTATCAAAAGAAAATTGGAAGATTTGATTGAAGTATGGGGCAAGGTACTAGCTACTAAACTTTCTCCAGCAGATTCAAAAAACCCAAGTCTAGGTTATACAAACGAAGTACATTTCGAAGTATTAGCCATGGAGAATTTAGCAAATACAGATTGGAGAAATCCAATAATAAGTTATTTAAAAACCCAACAACAGATACTGAAAGAAAGGTAAAATATTGTGCCTTAAGTTATGTGCTAATAGGCAACGAATTGTTTAAGAAAACCCCAGAGGGGGTCTTGTTGAAATGTTTAGGAGAAAGTGAAGCTTATTTAGCACTAGCCAGCGTGCATAGTGGGGCATGTGGAGCACATCAGGCAGGTTACAAGATGAAGTGGCTTTTGTTTCGATATGGCATGTATTGGCCTACAGTTCTAAAAGATTGTATAGATTTTTCCAAAGGATGCCAAGAGTACCAGATTCATGCAGGAATTCAGCATGTTCCTGTAAGTGAACTACATTCAATTGTTAAGCCATGTCCTTTTAGGGGTTGGGCATTGGATTTGATTGGAGAAATTAGACCATCATCTTCAAAAAATCAGAAATACATTTTGGCGGGAATAGATTATTTCACAAAATGGATAGAAGCAATACCTTTGGTGAATGCTGATCAAGAAAGCCTCATCGAATTCATCTAGAGGCATATAGTTTATAGGTTTGGAATTCCATAAACTATTACAACAGATCAAGGATCGGTATTTACTGGTCTAAGGATGCAAGAGTTCACTAAGAATATGGGTTTTAAATTACTAACTTCTACGCCTTATTATGCACAAACAAATGGACAAGTTGAAGCAGCTAACAAGGTAATCATTGGCTTAATCAAGAAACATATGGGCAGAAAGCCAAAGAATTGGCACAAAACCTTAGATCAAGTCTAATGGGCTTGTCAAACATCCCCCAAAGAGGCAACAAATACAACTCCGTTTCATCTAACGTTTGGACATAATGCAGTTTTGCCAGTGGAGATTTACTTACAGTCAATCAGAATCCAAAGACAAAACGAAATTCCCATAGATATTTATTGGGAAATGATGATGAACGAATTGGTGGATTTAGATGAAGAAAGGTTACATGCTTTGGAAATTCTAAGAAGGCAAAAAGAAAGAGTAGTCAGAGCATATAATAAGAGAGTTAAAGGCAAAACCTTCTCAAATGGTGATGTGGTTTGGAAGGTGATTCTGCCAATGGATCGAAAGAATAAGTTATTGGGAAAATGGTCCCCACATTGGGAAGGCCCCTTTCGAGTTAATTAAACATTCACTAACAGTGCCTATGAAATCGAAGAACTGGCAGAAGATCGAAGAATCTTGAAAGTTAACGGTAAGTATTTGAAAAAATACAAACCTTTTCTTCAAGATTTAAAGATTGCGACAAACTAGTAAATTAGTGAAATAATGAAGCCAACATGGTATAAAACATAAGGGTGCCAAAATGGCTTTGTCTAAGCATGCTTACAATGTAAAGCAAATACAATGAATGGTTTATTACATAAATTAAAATGGGATATTTTTCTTCATCCTTTCATACTTGATCTTTGCTAGGCCAAGCTTATATTGAACAACAACGTGTATGCTTTTGAGGCATACAATGTATTTAGTCATGGCTGAAGCTCTTTCGACATTCTCAACTCTATGTGCAGCCAAAGTATCAGCTTCAGTGGTGTCCAATCCTTTGATAGCAACTTGTTTTGCCCTAGCATCAACTATTTTCTTCTGTAACTCCACAATATGAGACTCCCAAAATGTGATCGAAGCGGTGTAAGTTTCAAATTCCGCTTGGGCTACCTTCCTATAAGCCAACAAATCCTTAGATGCTTTAGAAGTACTCTGAGCTTTGTCAAATTCAGCAGTTTGTTCTTGTTCTTTTGCTTGAAGCTTCGAAGTTGCATCAACCTCCCTGTTGTACTCAGCGCATATTTGGTCAATTGGATTTTGAATATCCATTAAGACCTCACCTACATTAGCAGGACAAGCAGTAATGTTGATGCGATTAATCATCTTTTTCATCCCAAAGCGAGCAGTAACATCTATTTTCAGCACCTCGAACAAACCAGCTTCGAACACAGTTTTTTTCACTTGCTGAAGGAGTTCGTCATAAGAAGCTTCACTAACGCTAGCGCCAGATTGGGTCAAAGACCCAGAAGCGCTTTTGTCAAGAGAAGAATCCCTTATAACCATCATCAACTCCATATATTTTAGGGGATCACTCTTCTTTAGCGCTATTTTTTCCTCCTCAGTGAGTGTTGGAGTCAGGATGGGATGTGCAATTGATCGAGCTTGTGTGCTTGGTTCATCAGTAGTATCAAGATGTGTCGAATGAGTATCTTTAGGTTGTGGTTCTACCTCCTTCATGTCCTTGTCATCTCGAAAGTATGTCTTTCTCTTCGTCCTCGGTATAATCTACAGGAAATTGAGCCCTATTTAGAGAAAAATCTCTAGGAATGCTTTCAAAGTCTTCATTTTGCTCCAATATTTGCTTGCCAAATTCTGGCAAGTCATCTTCACTAGGAGAGGAACTCTCTTGTTCGACTTGGACGTCACCTGCTTTAGATTGGGGAACCATAGTCGAAGATCCTTTATTTTGGATAGCACCACTGGATTTGGGAGGAGGCGAAGGAGTCTCTGTATTTAGAGGAGCATCTTGGTTGATAGGAGAAATGGGAGGAGTAGTGGATTTATCCTGCAGATAAAAAAGAAGTTGTTAGGTCAAAATATATTTGAGCAAGAAGTAAAAAGATTGAAATAAAGATATACCTTTTGATCATCAGGGTTAGAAGCATTGCTGCCAATATGCTCCAAAATTACAACCCCAGAAGGTGCAGGTTGAACTTCACATTGAGGAGGAGGAAGGATTTTTACTCCAACATCTTTTTGATTGTTGGCTTGATATGGAGCACCCTTCGATGTTTTGACTTTATTATGTTTCTTCTTGCCCTTGAAAGGAGTGAGGGGGACATCGTCATCATCATCAGGAATAATGATTGTTTCTTCATCATAAGCTTTTCTTTTCTTTGGTGTTTTAGGGGGTAAGTCACTACCCTAAAAAATGAAAGATTGCAAGGAAAATCATGGTCAGAGAATGCAAAAAGTAAGAAGGATTTTTAGAAATAGTACCTTTACATTCTTCGCTACCTTTTTGGGAGAAGCACCCTTTGTAGAAGAGAGTCCTTGGCTGGAAGAAGTTCCTACTTTTGAGGAAGTAGTCGAATCCGCCTTCGCTGCAGGTTTTTCCTTCTTTGTAGTTTTCCTTTCAACAGCTAGAAAACACTATCAAGGTTAGTCAAATGCTCAAAATTGAAAATCTCCTAAAAATTAAAAGGACAAAGGAATCCTTTGGTTCCACACCTTCACGTGTCAGAGACACAATAGAGACTACTGATAAGTCATAGTGAAGGAAACCTTTAAAACTGTCCAGAGTGCACTTAGTCGAAACCACCTTCTTAGCAGGTTTTTGGGAGTCATTTTTTAACTCATTGAAAATATTGCCACAAGTAAACAAATTTGGATAGGGTGGAAAGAACTCTAAGGCAAAATCAACACTATGAAATTTTGGAAATTTTGGTGGTTGCAACTCAAAGGCCAAATCATATCTATGTTCGGGTTTTACAGAAGAGGGAATCTTTAAACATGGAAGTTTCTTTGTAAATTTTTATTTTAAAGTAGCTGCTGCTTGGAAAACGGTTCGACTAAGATTGGTTGGATCATAGACAGTTTCAAAGAATTTCTGGAAAGCCTGGATTTCCCGAGTATGTGTTAATTTACCTTTTGGGACATTTTCCTGCACAAGGAAAAAAGCTTTTGTTAAACGCTCATTTATTTGAGCAGTGCCGAACATGTTGTTCGAATAAAAGTCAGTCCCCAGGTGTAGAAGCCTTTGGTCATGTAGAAATTATGATGATAAGGAGTGAGACCAAATTCAGCAAAATTAGCATGGTACTCTTGGTGTTTCTGGATATCTTGAACAGATTAATCTACACCTGCAACGCAGATCTCACGTTTTCGACTGAAAAGAGGCTCAGGGATAAGTTGGCACAATCCAAATTATCGAGAGACAAAGTTGGGCTGATAAGCTAATAAGAAAACATGAATCTTCACTGGTAAGATCCTAGAGACTAGAAGTCTAGGAAGAAGGAATGCATGCCATATGTTTTCGATGTCAGTATCTGTATTATTTACAATATCTTTAATTGACGAAGTAAACCAGGAGGGACCATGAGTTCTACTGGCGAAGGGGGCCATAATGGGAGTGAAATTGTGATGTTTCGAGAACATCAACATATATTTGGTGAGGAAAGCTTGAAGGGTCTCAGCATCATCATTAGGAGTTAACTGTAAGAGTATAATTCCATCAATGCTTCAACCTACTATTTTGGGGTCCTCTTCATCAATATTTCCAGCAGGTCGAAGAGAGGGTTCAAAAGTGGCATTTAGCCATAATTGAAGTAGCCAGTAAGGTCCAGATAGAAGTAAGTTAGTACCTGCTTCATAATATTTAAGTTTGGCAGCAGCAACCCCTAAACTTTCATACAAACTAGATAAAAGCAACTCACTCAAGCATACCTTCCGACCAGAATGTAACTGGTTCGCTAAGGTTAGAAATCTCTTAGCCACTTGCAGAGATTTGTAATATAAAATGAATTTAGATAACCACGGAGCTAAGAAAGCTATATGCTCAACATTAGAAACATCTTCGCCATCCACATGATATAGATCTATGTAAGTACTAAAAGAGGCATTTTTGACATTGAAGTCAATAGTGTTTTCAGACTCTAAATAGGGATCAAAAGCCTCTCCAGTAGGAGGAAGTCTAGTAATGGCAGCTATATCAAAGAAGGTGGGAGTTATCATTCCACAATGGAGGTGAAAAGTGTTATAGGTATTATCCCATAAATACGGGGAAGCTAACAGAAAAGGCTGGCAATAACTAAAGCCTAATTTCGACATTTGAATTAGGTAAAAAATTCCCAATTCTTTCCAAGCTTGAGCTTTTTCCTTCTCAACCTTATTAAGCCAAGCTAAGTAAGATTTATCTAAGATTGGACATGATCTAAAAGGTCTAAAGCTCTCAGTTATATAATTCAATTGGAAAGCTTCTCTCTTTATCTTAGGGTTTGAAGAACTATTTTCAGAAGTTTTCTTAGAAGACTTTTTGGGTTTCTTGGTGGAATCCTCAACGTTCTCTTCAGAAGCCACGGTTTTATTTGCTAAAGTTTTAGTAGCGTGATAAGTTGGAAAGAATTCCACATATTTTTCTAAATCGCCTGTAGCGATTAAAGGCCCTAAGAAGCCTAAGGTTTTACCAGAAAACAAAGAAGGAATTAATACCTGAGAAGCGTAAATGGCTTTTTGTTCCCTAGTGAGTTTGGGAGGTGTGATAAATTATTGATTCCCAGAAGTGATGATTTTGCTTGTTGGTATGTTTTGAGAAGATGAACCTTTAGAGATTCCGGATTTCTCAGCATGTTTGGAATCTTGTTTACCGGAAGAATTGTTGCAGATTTGAAGAACTGATGAATTTTTCAAGAAGGAATAAGAGCGTAAATCAGAGAGAGTATGAAGATTTCTGGGTTTGCAAAAGTAGAAAAAGAAATAATAAAAGAGGTAACTTTTTTATAGTGGTAAGTGGAAACGTTGGAGGTTACACCTCAGGAAGTTAGTGGGGCACGTGTCAACATCTGACGGAGAAAAGTGAAAGATCACTATTCATGTCCTTGGAAGTTGGTATATAATGATGGTGAAACTGTTGCACGCATGTCTTAATGAGACGTTTTGTAAAAATCAGTTATGATTAACTATGACGTCAGGAAATGAAGGAAATGAAAGGTTGCTAGTCGAAATCTGGTGATTACAAAAAACAGCCATTTCTGCATTGATTCAAAATGGACATTTATTGGGGGAAATTTGTTAGCTGAAGATTTCTACATTTGATAAAAATATGAAAGTTGATTTGAGAAGATCATGTTTTAAAAATAACATAAAATTTGACCTTATAAGGTTATTTTATAAAGCTCATTTTTATGATTCGACATGTCGAAAGGGAACCTAAAGTGAAAGGAATATTTAAAGATATATGAATACTTCGACATTCACGTTGGTTGAATTCAAAAGCTTCGAGTGGGAAGTTTAAATTTCAAACTAATGCGGTTCGCCAGGAAGACGCGTGGAAGCGCCAGAATGTATGCATGTAAAAGGTGCCGAACATGGCGTAATCTCATAGAAAGACCGTTAGGGTCGAATTAGTATAAATAGGAGTCTTAGATGTTAGGTTTCAGAGTGTTCACATCTTTGTACAATATACTCAAATACTCAAAGTACAAGTGTTAGAGAAACGAGTTAGTGAGACATGTATGTATGATGCACCATATTTACATTCGAAAGTTATTTACATTTAATGAAATTTCTTCATGTCATTTATATTCTATAGAATTTACAGTCTAGAGTAGTTTTCTGTTTTATTGCTTTTATAAGGACACTTTATTTTGATATCAAAGTTATTCTCTTCGTTTAAAGAAGTTATCATCAAAACCTTTTTCCTAAAAACTAGAACACAATAGTCCTGAGATCAATTTGATCGATCTCGCAAGTAACTGAATCTTTTTAGAGATTTAGAAGATAAGTGGTTGTTTACCAAATTACAAGGTAAACACTTGTATGGAAGAGAGTCTCTGACCTTGGAAGAAGTTAAACCAGCCTTGTATTCTAAGGATTTGAACAAACAAAAGAAGCACAAGTCATCTTTGACTAGTGAAGGTTTGTAGGTTAAGGTGAAATTCACAAAGAGAGATGGAAAGTTTGACAAGAAGAAGGATAAAAGTCAACAAAAGTATTATAGTGGTGTTGTATCTGGTATTCGATGTTATCACTATAAGAAGAAGGATCATACAAGAAAAGTATGACATGAACGCCTGAAATATCATAGAGGTAAGGATAATGGGAATGTATCCATTGTTCAAAATGATTTTGACTCATATGATGTTCTTGTGGTGTCAAGCGGTGACTATAATAAATAATGGATTATGGATTCAGGTTGCACTTGGCACATGACTCCAAACAAAGACTTGTTCGAGGAACTATGTGATTAAGATGGTATATCTATATTGCTGGGAAACAATAACGCTTGCAAGATTGCAAGTGTTGGATCTGTGAGATTTAAGCTTGATGATGAGTCAATAAGGTTGTTGACTAAAGTCAGGTATGTACCTGATTTAAAGAGAAATTTGATTTCTCTTGGTGAATTCGAAAAGAAAGGATATGTTTTTCAATGATAGAAAAGTATCCTAAGAGTCATGAATGGATCGATGGAAGTCTTGAGAGACGTGAAGAAACAAGGCTTATATACCCTTGAAGCTGAAGTTGTAAGTGGTTTTGCAGATGTTGCATCCACGAAACCTTTAACGAAGATAGAAATTTGGCACATGGTATTGGGCCATGTCAGTGAAAGGGGTCTGGTCGAATTGGGGAAACAAAGTCTGCTTGGTGGAGAAAAACTCGAAAAGCTGAAGTTTTGTGAACCTTGTGTACTTGTAAAATCTTGCAGAGCGAAATTTAATAAAGGCAAACAAAGAACAGATGGATCTCTTAATTATATTCATGCTGATCTTTGGGGGTCTGCAGGGTGTTCATCACATTCAGGAGTAAGGTATTCTCTATCTATAGTTGATGATTATTCCAAAAAGTTATGGGTATTCATCCAGAAGACTAAGGATGAAACTTTTGAGAATTTTAAAAGTTGGAAGACCCTGTCAAAAATCAGACTGGCGTTAAGAATATAAATTTAAAAAGGGATAACAATGAAACTAAAAAATCAATGAATTTAAATCAAAATTCAATTTTAAATACTAGGTTAATAATTCATTATGGATTACTTCTCTTTTTCATAAATTAATAATAACTCCAAAATTCATATATTTTAATCCCAAAAAAAAAAACACTAACTACCTAATCAATATCATTATATGTCGTAAAAGAATAAAATATTTCTAATTTTTCATGTATTAAACATGACTATTTGAGTCATGAATGTAATGTAAGAATGCATATTATATATATATATATATATATATATATATATATATATATATATATATATATATATATATATATATATATATATATATATATATATATATATATATATATATTAAAAATAGAATAAATAGATATACAAAAAAACATAATAAAATTATAATATTATTATTATTATTAAGTACAACTGACAGAAATAAAATTATCATGTGTAATACAGTTTAGGAATTTAAACATAGATCTTTTCTTGTTTTGCTGGTTTGTCTCCCTCACCCTCAGAGGGGCATGGTCAGAAATGTTAGGGGCAAGAACCTCAACAATAATATCATGACATTCTTAGAACCAATCCATGTTACCAATGATATGGTCAGAGTAAGTCACACCAGTTGTGAGTTTTTTTGTCCAAGTGTAATGACACCCTCTTGAGCTGGCTTCATACAACCCAATACTTTGCATCAGCTCTGCTCTATCTCTATACTCAGCTTCAGTGAAATTGTAACCACCAACCCTATCTTGGTTTGTCAAGACATTATTGTAGTCACCTATGAGAATCCAAGGAGTCTTTATGTTAGACACAAAATTCTCCATTTTTTTCCAAAACAATCTTCTTTTTTCAAGTTGGTTGAAGACATAGACAATAGTGACATTGTACTGCATAATTTTTGCAGGCCATAGACCTTATCATAAATGAACTATTCAGCAATTTGCAGCACGTTGACATCCACCTCCTTATACTTGTGCATCAAACAAATCCTGCCATTCTCATGTTGAAACTCGTTATCTATGTTATACAACATTAAATTTGTTTTCTTTTGCATCTTATGATGTTAATTTTATAAATTTAGAAAGTTGGACAAAAAATTTAAGTTACATCTTATCTCTTTAATTTTGAGAGAGAAACTCTTGTAATTTGAAGTTTTGATGGGAGATATACAAAATCTATTAAATATTACTCAAATTAAACATTAAATTTGGATATTTTTAGTCATTATTATATTTTTAAAATCATTATTAAAACGGGAATTTTATTTTCAATATTAAAGTTTAAGCGTTATGAATATAAATTTAAAAAGGGATACAATGAAACTAATAAATCAATGAATTTAAATCAAAACTCAATTTTAAATATTAGATAAATAATTCATTATGGATTTCTTTTTTTTTTCCATGAATTAATAATGACTCCAAAAGTCATATATTTTAATCACAAAAAAAAAAAAACACTAACTACCTAATCAACATCATTTTATGTCATAAAAGAATAAAATATTTCTAATTTTTCATGTATTAAACATGACTATTTAAGTCATGAATGTAACGTAAGAATTCATATATATATATATATATATATATATATATATATATATATATATATATATATATATATATATATATATATATATATATATATATATATATATATATATATATATATATATATATATATATATATATATATATATATATAAAAACAATATGATCTATTATATTGTGAGCAGATGATAAATTATATGACTTCTTTCTTCTTTTTTTAAATAGAGTAAAACTAACTTTTATCATTAATAATCAAAAGTCCAATACAAGGAGGATCTCACTTTTAACTTACACAAAAAAAATCATCAAAATAACTATCTATTTAGTCTTTTTTATCATTTGTTCTTTTGTAATTTTTTCTTTCTTTTTTCTTTTTATACTTATATACATTGCAAAATATATTATGTTGTTTAAATATATATATATTATTATAAAACCATTAAAAATTTGTAACTAATACATATTCAATATTAGTATATTTGACATTAATTTTAATTTTTTTAATCATTTGAGTGTGATAAAAGTTATGGGTATTTCTGTATATTAATACATGTGTTGAAATTTTATTGTTGTTGTAAACGAATATATAACTTAATTTTTTAAATATATATGTTATGTTTTAAAAAGTAATAAATAATACTCCAAATCATATTTAAACATTATCATCAATGATTTTAGGGGGTTATACTTACAACATAATTAAAGACATTGAAAATAAAGTATGCGTACGTTTCAAAAAACATAATAAACCAGAATAAATAGATATACAAAAAAAACATAATAAAATCATATTATTATTATTATTATTATTATTATTATTATTATTATTATTAAATACAACTGACAGAAATGATATTATCATATGTAATACAGTTTAAGAATTTAAACATAGATCTTCTCTTGTTCTGCTGGTTTCTCTCCCTCACCCTCAGAGGGGTAAAGTCAAAAATGTTAGGCACAAGAACCTCTACAATAATATCATGATACTCTTGGAACCAATCTACCAATCATTTGGTCGTAGTAAATCACACCAGTTGTGAGTTTATTTGTCCAAGTGTAATGACACCCTCTTGTACTTGCTTCACACAACCCAATACTATCACATATGCTATATCTCTATACTCACAACTGCATAATATTGTACTGCATAATATTTCCAGGCCATAGACCTCAGCATAAATAAACTATTCAGCAATTTGCAGCACATTGACATCCACCTCCTTATACTTCCGCATCAACCAAATCCTGTCATTCTCATGTTGAAACTAGTTATCTATGTTATACAACATTTAATTTGTTTTCTTTTGAATCTTATGATGTTAATTTTATAAGAAAGTTGGACAAAATTTTAAGTTTCATCTTATCTCTTTAATTTTGAGAGAGAAACTCTTGTAATTTGAAGTTTTGACGGGAGATATATAAAATCAATTAAATATTACTCCGAGTAAATATTAAATTTGAATATTTTTAGTCATTAATATATTTTTAAAATCATTTTTAAAATGGATATTTTAGTTTAAATTTTAAAATTTAAGCGTTAAGAATATAAATTTAAAAAGGGATAACAATGAAACTAATAAATCAAGGAATTTAAATCAAAACTAAATTTTAAATATTAGATAAATAATTCATTATGGATTACTTCTCTTTTTACAAAATTAATAATGACTCCAAAAGTCATATATTTTAATCACAAAAAAAAACACTAACTACCTAATTAACATCATTATATGTCATAAAAGAATAAAATCTTTCTAATTTTTCATGTATTAAACATGACTATTTAAGGCATGAATGTAACGTAAGGATATATATATATATATATATATATATATATATATATATATATATATATATATATATATATATATACTTAAACAATTTTATAAAATGTTATATGATCTATTATATAGTAAGCAGATAATAAATTATATGAGTTCTTACTTTTTTTTTAAAAAGAGTAAAACTAACTTTTATTATTAATAATCAAAATTTTAATACACAGAGGATCTCACTTTTAACTTACACAAAAAAATATCATCAAGATAACTATCTATTTAGTCTTTTTTTATCATTTGTTCTTTTGTAATTTTTTCTTTCTTTTTTCTTTTTATACTTATATACATTGCTAAAATATATTATGTTTTTTAAATATACAAATTATTATAAAATAATAAAATATTTGTAACTAATACATATTCAATATTAATATATTTGACATATATTTTAATTATTTTAATCATTTGAGTGCGATAAAATTTATGGGTATTTCTTTATATAAATACATGTATTGAAATTTTGTTGTTGTTGTAATCAAATGTAATATTTAATTTTTTAAATATATATGTTATGTTTTAATTTTGAACTAAATTGAAATATATACTTTTATTGTCATATTTGTACATTGAATTTACTTAAACTAAGTGTATCTCCTACTTGATACTTACCATTTAAATATTATAATTAAATATTAAATATTTCAAAACAAATTTTAGTAAAATCAAATTCATTATGATAAAAAAAATCAGTTTCTACTTGATTGTAGTCTAGCTTCATCCTCATTGTAAAAAATTAAAAGTAAAAAGTTATGAAATTCAAAAAAATAATTTAACTTTTTATATTAAATAAAAAAAAATAGAAATAGACCATAAAAAAACCATTGTAAAATTCAAATAATATAAAAAAAAAATATGTCCTTAAAAAGTACACATAATTGATTTTCAGTGCAATAGAATATGAGAGAGAAATCAAATTTATTTAAATTTAAAATAGATATGTAACATGGTAAAATGGAGGACTTATTTGCGACATATGATCTCTTTGTAGATATATAAAACCAAACATTTGCTTTTTTTCTCTTCAAGACCTTGCTCCAATACTATACTATGTTACCTATGATTCATGGTATTTTCTCTTTGGATCAAATATTATTTTTCTCTCAACAAAACAGTTCGGTAATGACATTATTCTAATATCCAATGTCACAACATCCTAACAGGCATATCACATTAATCATCCATTGTTGATTCTAACATCGTCGCAATCAACATATTTTAAATATTAAATTTATGGCAGAATTGATATTTGTTGATACAATAATATTGTAAATATTTTTTATAAAAAAAATAACATTACACATTTTTACATCAATTAACAGCTAAAAAATAAAATATGTATAATTGTTAAAAAGAAGATGTTGTTCACAATTATTTCTAGCACATATTACATAATCTATAACAAAATATTCAATATAAATTTAATACTAATATAATATCAAGAACACAATACAAAAACAATTTTAAAAAGTAATGAATAACATTCCAAATCATATTTAAACATTATCATCAATGATTTTAGGGGTTAAACTTACAACATAATTAGAGACATTGAAAGTAAAGTATCTGTACGTTTCAAAAAACATAATAAACCAGAATAAATAGATACACAAAAAAAAACATAATAAAATCATATTATTATTATTATTATTATTATTTTTATGATTATTATTGTTATTATTATTATTATTATTATTATTAAGTACAACTGACAGAAATGATATTATCATATGTAATACAGTTTAGGAATTTAAACATATATCTTCTCTTGTTCTGCTGGTTTCTCTCCCTCACCCTCAGAGGGGCATAGCAAAAAATGTTAGGCACAAGAACCTCAACAATAATATCATAATACTCTTGGAACCAATCTATGTTACCAATCATTTGGTCGCAGTAAATCACACGAGTTGTGAGTTTATTTGTCCAAGTGTAATGACACCCTCTTGTACTTGTTTCACACAACCCAATACTTTGCATCACATATGATATATCTCTATACTCGACTTCAGTGACATTGTAACCACCAACCATATCTTGGCTTGTCAAGACATTATTGTAGTCACCTACGAAAGTTCAAGGAGTCTTTATGTTTGCCCCCAGACTCACCATTTGTTTTCAAAACAATCTTCTTTTTTCAAGTTGGTTGAAGACATAGACAATAGTGACATTGTACTGCATAATATTTCCAGGCCATAGACCTCATCATAAATAAACTATTCAGCAATTTGCAGCACGTTGACACCCACCTCCTTATACTTTCGCATCGACCAAATTCTGCCATTCTCATGTTGAAACTAGTTATCTATGTTATACAACATTTAATTTATTTTCTTTTGCATCTTATGATGTTAATTTTATAAATTTAGAAAGTTGGACAAAATTTTAAGTTTCGTCTTATCTCTTTAATTTTGAGAGGGAGAAACTCTTGTAATTTAAAGTTTTGACGGGAAATATATAAAATCAATTAAATATTACTCAAATTAAATATTAAATTTGAATATTTTTAGTCATTAATATATTTTTAAAATCATTTTTAAAATGGAGATTTTAGTTTCAATTTTAAAGTTTAAGCGTTAAGAATATAAATTTAAAAAGGGATAACACTGAAACTAATAAATCAATGAATTTAAATCAAAATTAAATTTTAAATATTAGATAAATAATTCATTATGGATTACGTCTCTTTTTCATAAATTTATAATGACTCCAAAAGTCATATATTTTATTCACAACAAAAAAACACTAACTACCTAATTAACATCATTATATGTCATAAAAGAATAAAATCTTTCTAATTTTTCAAGTATTAAACATGACTATTTAAGGCATGAATGTAACGTAAGGATGCATATTTTATATATATATATATACTTAAACAATTTTTTAAAATCTTATATGATCTATCATATTGTAAGCAGATAATAAATTATATGAGTTCTTACTTTCTTTTTTTTAAAAAGAGTAAAACTAACTTTTATCATTAATAATTAAAATTTCAATACATAGAAGATCTCACTTTTAACTTACACAAAAAAATATCATCAACATAACTATCTATTTAGTCTTTTTTTATCATTTGTTCTTTTGTAATTTTTTTTCTTTCTTTTTTCTTTTTATACTTACATACATTGCAAAAATATATTATGTTGTTTAAATATTCAAATTATTATAAAATAATAAAATATTTGTAACTAATACATATTCAATATTAGTATATTTGACATATATTTTAATTTTTTTAATCATTTGAGTGCGATATAAGTTATGGGTATTTCTTTATATAAATACATGTATTGAAATTTTGTTGTTGTTGTAATCAAATATAATATTTAATTTTTAAATTAAGTGTATCTCCTACTTGATACTTACCATTTAAATATTATAATTGAATATTAAATATTCCAAAACAAAGTTTAGTAAAATCAAATTCATTATGATTAAATAAAAATCAGTTTCTACTTGATTTTAGTTTAGATTCATCCTCATTGTAAAAAATTAAAACTAAAAAGTTATGAAATTCTAAAAATTAATATAACTTTTTATATTAAATAAAAAAATTAGAAAGAAACAAAAAAAAACTATTATAAAATTCAAATAATATATAAAATATACGACCTTAAAAAGTACACATAATTGATTTTTAGTGCAATAGAATTCGAGAGAGAAATCAAATTTATTTAAATTAAAAATAAATATGTAACATGGTAAAATGGAGGACTTATTTGCGATACATGATCTCTTTGTAGATATATAAAACCAAATATTTGTTTTTTTTTTCTCTTCAAGACCTTGCTCCAATACTATACTATGTTACCTATAATTCATGGTATTTTCTCTTTTGATCAAATATTATTTTTCACTCAACAAAACATTTCGGTAATGACATCCGTAATGACATTATTCTAATATCCAATGTCATAACATCCTAACAGGCATATCACATGAATCATCCACTGTTGATTCTAACATCGTCGCAATCAACATATTTTAAATATTAAATTTATGGCAGAATTGATATTTGTTGTTACAATAATATTGTAAATATTTTTTATAAAATAAAATAACATTACACATTTTTACATCAATTAATAGCTAAAAAATCAAATATATATAATTGTTAAAAAAAAGATGTTGTTTACAATTATTTCTAGCACATATTACATAATCTATAACAAAATATTCAATATAAATTTAATACTAATATAATATCAAGAACAGAATACAAAAACAATTTTAAAAAGTAATGAATAACACTCCAAATCATATTTAAACATTATCATCAATGATTTTAGGGGGTTAAACTTACAAAATAATTAGAGACATTGAAAATAAAGTATCCGTACATTTCAAAAAACATAATAAACCAGAATAAATAGATATACAAAAAAAACATAATAAAATCATATTATTATTATTATTATTATTATTATTATTATTATTATTATTATTATTATTATTATTATTAAGTACATATGACAGAAATAATATTATCATATGTAACACAGTTTAGGAATTTAAACATAGATCTTCTCTTGTTTTGCTGGTTTCTCTCCCTCACCCTCAGAGGGGCATAGTCAAAAATGTTAGGCACATGAACCTCAACAATAATATCATGATACTCTTGGAACTAATCTATGTTACCAATTATTTGGTCAGAGTAAATCGCACCAGTTGGTAGTTTATTTATCCAAGTGTAATGACACCCTCTTGTACTTGCTTCATACAACCCAATACTTTGCATCACCTCTGCTATATCTCTATACTCAGCTTCAGTGACATTATAACCACCAACCCTATCTTGGCTTGTCAAGACATTATTGTAGTCACCTAAATTTAAGAAGTCTTTATGTTAGCCCCAAGACTTATCATTTGTTTTCAAAACAATCTTCTTTTTTCAAGTTGGTTGAAGACTTAGACAATATTGACGTTGTACTGCATAATATTTTCAGGCCATAGACCTCATTATAAATAAACTATTCAGCCATTTGCAGCACGTTGACATCCACCTCCTTATACTTTTGCATCAACCAAATCCTGCTATTCTCATATTGAAACTAGTTATCTATGTTATACAACATTTAATTTGTTTTCTTTTGCATCTTATGATGTTAATTTTATAAATTTAGAAAGTTGGACAATTTTAAGTTTCATCTTATCTCTTTAATTTTGAGAAAGAGAAACTCTTGTAATTTAAAGTTTTGACGGAAGATATATAAAATCAATTAAATATTACTCAAATTAAATATTAAATTTGAATATTTTTAGTCATTAATATATTTTTAAAATCACTTTTTAAAATGGAGATTTTAGTTTCAATTTTAAAGTTTAAACATTAAGAATATAAATTTAAAAAGGGATAACAATGAAACTAATAAATCAATGAATTTAAATCAAAACTAAATTTTAAATATTAGATAAATATTTCATTATGAATTACTTCTCTTTTTCATAAATTAATAATGACTCCAAAAGTCATTTATTTTAATCACAAAAAAAAACACTAACTACCTAATTAACATCATTATATGTCATAAAAGAATAAATTATTTCTAATTTTTCATGTGTTAAACATGACTATTTAAGGCATGAATGTAACGTAAGGATGCATATTATATATATATATATATATATATATATATATATATATATATATATATATATATATATATATATATATATATATATATATATATATATATAAACAATTTTATAAAATGTTATATGATTTATTATATTGTGAGCAGATAATAAATTATATGAGTTCTGACTTTTTTCAAAAAAAAGAGTAAAACTTACTTTTATCATTAATAATCAAAATTCAATGCAAAGAGGGTCTCACTTTTAACTTACACGAAAAAATATCATCAAGATAACTATCTATTTAGTCTTTTTTTATCAGTTGTTCTTTTGTAATTCTTTTCTTTCTTTTTTCTTTTTATACTTATATACATTGCAAAAATATATTATGTTGTTTAAATATACAAATTATTATAAAATAATAAAATATTTGTAACTAATACATATTCAATATTAGTATATTTGACATATATTTTAATTTTTTTAATCATTTGAGTGCAATATAAGTTATGGGTATTTCTTTATATAAATACATGTATTGAAATTTTGTTGTTGTTGTAATCAAGTATAATATTTAATTTTTTAAATATATATGTTATGTTTTAATTTTGAACTAAATTGAAATATATATTTTCATTGTCATATTTGTACATTGAATTTTATTAAACTAAGTGTATCTCCTACTTGATACTTACCATTTAAATATTATAATTAAATATTAAATATTCCAAAACAAAGTTTGGTAAAATCAAATTCATTATGATAAAAAAAATCAGTTTCTACTTGATTGTAGTCTAGATTCATCTTCATTGTAAAAAAATTAAAACTAAAAAGCTATGAAATTCTAAAACTTAATATAACTTTTTATATTAAATAAAAAAATTAGAAAGAGACAAAAAAAACTATTATAAAATTCAAATAATATAAAAAAAAATACGTCCTTAAAAAGTAAACATAATTGATTTTCAGTGCAATAGAATATGAGAGAAATCAAATTTATTTAAATTAAAAATAGATATGTAACATGGTAAAATGGAGGACTTATTTGCGACACATGATCTCTTTGTAGATATATAAAACCAAACATTTGTTTTTTTTTTCTTCAAGACCTTGCTCCAATAATATACTATGTTACCTATGATTCATGGTATTTTCTCTTTTGATCAAACATTATTTTTCACTCAACAAAACAGTCCGGTAATGACATTATTCTAATATCCAATGTCACAACATCCTAACAGACATATCACATGAATTCTCCACTATTGATTCTCACATCGTCGCAATCAACATATTTTAAATATTAAATTTATGGCAGAATTGATATTTGTTGATACAATAATATTGTAAATATTTTTTATAAAAAAAAATAATATTACACATTTTTACATCAATTAACAGCTAAAAAATCAAATATGAATAATTGTTAAAAAGAAGATGTTGTTTACAATTATTTCTAGCACATATTACATAATCTATAACAAAATATTCAATATAAATTTAATACTAATATAATATCAAGAACAAAATGCAAAAACAATTTTAAAAAGTAATGAATAACACTCTAAATTATATTTAAACATTATCATCAATGATTTTAGGGGGTTAAACTTACAACATAATTAGAGACATTGAAAATAAAGTATCCGTACGTTTCAAAAAATATAATAAACCAGAATAAATAGATGTACCAAAAAAACATTATAAAATCATATTATTATTATTATTATTATTAATACGTTCAACTGACAAATAATATTGTCATATGTAATATAGTTGAGGAGTTTAAACATAGATCTTCTCTTGTTTTGTTGGTTTCTCTCCCTCACCGTCAGAGGGGCATGGTCAAAAATTTTAGGGACAAGAACCTCAACAATAACATCATATACTCTTGGAACCAATCTATATTACCAATCATATGGTCGGAGTAAATCACACCAGTTGTGAGTTTATTTGTCTAAGTGTAATGACATCCTCTTGTACTTGGAATTCAAGGAGTCTTTATATTAGCCCCCAGATTCTCCATTTGTTTTCAAAATAATCTTCTTTTTTCAAGTTGGTTGAAGACATAGACAATAGTGACATTGTACTGTATAATTTTTCCAGGTCATAGACCTCATCATAAATGAACTATTTAGCAATTTGCAGCACGTTAAAATCTACCTCCTTATACTTCCGCATCAACCAAATTCTGTCATTCTCATGTTGAATTTAGTTATCTATGTTATACAACATTTAATTTGTTTTCTTTTGCATCTTATGATGTGAATTTTATAAATTTAGAAAGTTGGACAAAAAATTTAAGTTTCATCTTATCTCTTTAATTTTAAGAGAGAGAGAAACTCTTGTAATTTGATGTTTTGACGGAGATCTATAAAATCAATTAAATATTACTTAAATTAAATATTAAATTTGGATATTTTTAGTAATTAATATATTTTAAAATCATTTTTAAATGGAGATTTTATTTTCAATTTTAAAATTTAAGCGTTAAGAATATAAATTTAAAAAGGGATAACAATGAAACTAATAAATCAACGAATTTAAATCAAAACTAAATTTTAAATATTAGATAAATAATTCATTATGAATTACTTCTCTTTTTCATAAATTAATAATGAATCCAAAAGTCATATATTTTAATCACAACAAAAAACACTAACTACCTAATCAACATCATTATATGTCATAAAAAATTAAAATATTTCTAATTTTTAATGAATTAAACATGACTATTTAAGTCATGAATGTAACGTAAGAACACACATAATAAATTGTGAGCAGATAATAAATTATATGAGTTCTTACTTTTTTTAATAAGAGTAACATTAACTTTTATCATTAATAGTCAAAAGTTCAATACCAGGAGGGTCTCACTTTTAACTTACACAAACAAAATATCATCAACATAACTGTCTATTTAGTCTTTTTTTTATCATTTGTTCTTTTGTAATTTTTTTCTTTCTTTCTTCTTTTTATACTTATTTACATTGCAAAAATATATTATGTTGTTTAAATATACAAATTATTATAAAATAATAAAATATTTGTAACTAATACATATTCAATATTAGTATATTTGACATATATTTTAAGTTTTTTTAATCATTTGAGTGTGATAAAAGTTATGGGTATTTTTGTATGATAATACATGTATTTAAATTTTGTTGTTGTTGTAATCAAATATATTATTTAATTTTTTAAATATATATGTTATGTTTTAATTTTGAACTAAATTGAAATATATATTTTTATTGTCATATTTATACATTGAATTTTATTAAACTAAATGTATCTCCTACTTGATACTTACAATTTAAATATTATAATTAAATATTAAATATTCTAAAACAAAGTTTAGTTAAATCAAATTCATTATAATAAAAAAAAACAGTTTCTATTTGATTGTAGTCTAGATTCATCCTCATTGTAAAAAATTTAAACAAAAAAGTTATAAAATTCTAAAAATTAATATAACTTTTTATAATAAATAAAAAAAATTAGAAAGAGACCAAAAAAAATATTGTAAAATTCAGAAAATTTAAATAAAAAAATATGTGCTTAAAAAGTACACATAATTGATTTTCAATGCAATAGAATATAAGAGAGAAATTAAATTTATTTAAATTAAAAATAGATATGTAACATGGTAAAATGGAGGATTTATTTGTGACACATGATCTCTTTGTAGATATATAAAATCAAACATTTGTTTTTTTTCTTTAAGAACTTGCTCCAATACTATACTATGTTACCTATGATTCATGGTATTTTTTCTTTTGATCAAACATTATTTTTCTCTAAACAAAACAGTTCGGTAATGACATTATTGTAATATCCAATGTCACAACATCCTAACAGGCATATCACATTAATCATCCAATGTTGATTCTCACATCCTAACAGGCATATTGTAAACTTTTTTATGGAAAAATAATATTACACATTTTTACATCAATTAACAGCTAAAAAATCAAATATATATAATTGTTAAAAAGAAGATGTTGTTTACAATTATTTCTAGCATATATTACATAATCTATAACAAAATATTCAATATAAATTTAATACTAATATAATATCAAGAACAAAATACAAAAACAATTTTAAAAAGTAATGAATAACACTCCAAGTCATATTTAAACATTATCATCAATGATTTTAGGGGGTCAAACTTACAAGATAATTAGATATATTGAAAATAAAGTATCTGTACGTTTAAAAAAATATAATAAACCAGAATAAATAGATATACAAAAAAAAACGTAATAAAATAAGATTATTATTATTAATAAGTACAACTGACAGAAATAATATTATCATATGTAATACAGTTTAGAAATTTAAATAAGGATCTTACCTTGTTCTGCTGGTTTCTCTCCCTCACCCTCAGAGGGGCATGCTAAAAAATGTTAGGACAAGAACCTCAACAATAATATCATGATACTCTTGGAACCAATCTATGTTACCAATCATAAGGTCGGAGTAAATCACACCAGTTATGAGTTTATTTGTCCAAGTACAATTTGCAGCACGTTGACATCCACCTACTTATAATTCCGCATCAACCAAATCCTGCCATTCTCATGGTGAATTTAGTTATCTATGTTATACAACATTTAATTTGTTTTCTTTTACATCTTATGATGTTAATTTTATAAAATTTAGAAAGTTGGACAAAAAATTTAAGTTTCATCTTATCTCTTTAATTTTGAGAGAGAAACTCTTATAATTTGATGTTTTGATGGAGATATATAAAATCAATTAAATATTACTCAAATTAAATATTAAATTTGGATATTTTTAGTCATTAATATATTTTTAAAATCATTTTTAAATGGAGATTTTATTTTCAATTTTAAAGTTTAAGCGTTAAGAATATAAATTTAAAAAGGGATAACAATGAAACAAATAAATCAATGAATTTAAACCAAAACTCAATTTTAAATTTTAGATAAATAATTCATGATGGATTACTTCTCTTTTTCATAAATTAATAATGACTCTAAAAGTCATATATTTTAATCACAAAAAAAAAAAAAACACTAACAACCTAATCAACATCATTATATGTTATAAGAGAATAAAATATTTCTAATTTTTCATGTATTAAACATGACTATTTAAGTCATGAATGTAACGTAAGAATATATATATATATATATATATATATATATATATATATATATATATATATATATATATATATATATATATATATATATATATATATATATATATATATATATATATATATATATATATATATATATATATATATATATATATATATATATATATATATATATATATAAACAATTTTATAAAATGTTATATGAGTTCTTACTTTTTTTTTTAATAAGAGTAAAACTAACTTTTATCATTAATAATCAAAAGTTCAATACAAGGAGGATCTCACTTTTAACATACATAAAAAAATATCATCAAAATAACTATCTATTTAGTCTTTTTTTATCATTTGTTCTTTTGTAATTTTTTTCTTTCTTTTTTCTTTTTATACTTATATACATTGCAAAAGTATATTATGTTGTTTAAATATACAGATTATTATAAAATAATAAAATATTTGTAACTAATAAATATTCAACATTAGTATATTTGACATATATTTTAAATTTTTTAATCATTTGAGTGTGATAAAATTTAGGCTATTTCTGTATATTAATACAAGTATTGAAATTTTGTTGGTTTTGTAATCAAATATAATATTTAATTTTTTAAATATATATGTTATGTTTTAATTTTGAACTAAATCGAAATATATATTTTTATTGTCATATTTATACATTGAATTTTGTTAAACTAAGTGTATCTCCTACTTCATACTTACTATTTAAATTTTATAATTAAATATTAAATATTCCAAAATAAAGTTTAGTAAAATCAAATCCATTATGATAAAAACAAATTCAGTTTCTATTTGATTGTAGTTATGAAATTCTAAAAATTAATATAAATTTGCATATTAAATCCAAAAAATTAGAAAGAGACCAAAAAAACTATTGTAAAATTTTAAAAATATTTTAAAAAAAAAATATGTGCTTAAAAAGTATACATAATTGATTTTCAGTGCAATAGATATTGAGAGAGAAATCAAATTTATTTAAATTAAAAATAAATATGTAACATGGTAAAATGGAGAACTTATTTGTGACACATGATCTCTTTGTAGATATATAAAACTAAACATTTGTTTTTTTTTCTTCAAGACCTTGCACCAATACTATACTATGTTACCTATGATTCATGGTATTTTCTCTTTTGATTAAACATTATTTTTCACTCAACAAAATAGTCCGATAATGATATTATTCTAATATCAAATGTCACAACATCCTAACAGACATATCACATGAATCCTCCACTGTTGATTCTCACATCGTTGCAATCAACGTATTTTAAAGATTAAATTTATGGCTGAATTGATATTTGTTAATACAATAATATTGTAAACGTTTTTTATAAGAAATAATAATAATACACATTTTTACATCAATTAACAGTTAAAAAATCCAATATGTGTAATTGTTAAAAAGAAGATGTTGTTTACAATTATTTCTACACATATAACATGATCAATATCAAAATATTCAATATAAATTTAATACTAATATAATATCAAGAACACAATACCAAAACAATTTTAAAAAATAATGAATAACACCCCAAATCATATTTAAACATTATCATCAATGATTTTAGGGGGTCAAACTTACAACATAATTAGAGACATTAATAAATAAAGAATACGTACGTTTCAAAAAATATAATAAACCAGAATAAATAGATATAAAAAAACATAATAAAATCATATTATTATTATTATTATTAATAAGTACAACTGACAGAAATAATATTATCATATGTAATAAATTTTAGAAATTTAAGCATAGATCTTCTCTTGTTCTCTTGGTTTCTCTCCCTCCCTCTCAGAGAGGCATGGTCAAAAATGTTAGGGACAAGAACCTCAACAATAATATCATGATACTCTTAGAACCAATCTATGTTACCAATCATATGGTCGAAGTAAATCACACCAGTTGTGAGTTTATTTTTCCAAGTGTAATGACATCCTTTTGTACTTGCTTCATACAACCCAATATTTTGCATCACCTTTGCTATATCTCTATACTCAGCTTCAGTGACATTGTAACCACCAACCCTATCTTGGCTTGTCAAGACATTATTGTAGTCACCTATGAGAATTCAAGGAGTCTTTATGTTAGCCCCAGATTCTCCATTTGTTTTCAAAATAATCTTCTTTTTCAAGTTGGTGAAGACATAGACAATAGTGACATTGTACTGCATAATTTTTCCAGGCCATAGACCTCATCATAAATGAATTATTCTGCAATTTGCAGCACGTTGACATCCACCCACTTATACTTACGCATCAACCAAATCCTGCCATTCTCATGTTGAATTTAGTTGTCTATGTTATACAACATTTAATTTATTTTCTTTTGCATCTTATGATGTTAATTTTATAAATTTAGAAAGTTGGACAAAAAATTTAAGTTTCATCTTATCACTTTAATTTTGATAGAGAGAAACTCTTGTAATTTGATGTTTTGACGGAGATATATAAAATCAATTAAATATTACTCAAATTAAATATTAAATTTGGATATTTTTAGTCATTAATATATTGTTAAATAGAGATTTTATTTTCAATTTTAAAGTTTAAGCATTAAGAATATAAATTTAAAAAGGGATAACAATGAAACTAATAAATCAATGAATTTAAATCAAAACTAAATTTTAAATATTAGATAAATAATTCATTATGGATTACTTCTCTTTTTCATAAATTAATAATGACTCCAAAAGTCATATATTTTAATCACAAAAAAAAAAAAAAACACTAACTACCTAACCAACATCATTATATGTCATAAAAGAATAAAATATTTATAATTTTTCATATTTTAAACATGACTATTTAAGTCATAAATATAACGTAAGAATGTATATATATATATATATATATATATATATATATATATATATATATATATATATATATATATATATATATATATATATATATATATATATATATATATATATATATATATATATATATATATATATATATATATATATATATATATATATATATATATATATATATATATATATATATATATATATATATATATATATATATATATATATATATATATATATATATATATATATATACTTAAACAATTTTATAAAATATTATTTGGTCTATTATATTGTGACTAGATAATAAATTATATGAGTTCTTACTTTTTTTTATTTAAAAAAAATAAAACTTACTTTTATCATTAATAATCAAAAGTTCAATACAAGGACGATCTCACTTTTAACTTACACAAAAAAATATCATCAAAATAACTATCTATTTAGTCTTTTTTTATCATTTGTTCTTTGTAATTTTTTTCTTTCTTTTTTATTTTTATACTTATATACATTGCAAAAATATATTATGTTGTTTAAATATATAGATTATTATAAAATAATAAAATATTTGTAACTAATACATATTCAATATTAGTATATTTGACATATATTTTAAATTTTTTAATCATTTGAGTGTGATAAAAGTTATGGGTATTTCCGTATATTAATACATGTATTGAAATTTTGTTGTCGTTGTAAAAAAATATAATATTTAATTTTTTAAATATATATGTTATGTTTTAATTTTGAACTAAATTGAAATATATTTTTTTATTGTCATATTTGTACATTGAATTTTATTAAACTAAGTGTATCTCCTACTTCATACTTACTGTTTAAATGTTATAATTAAATATTAAATATTCCAAAACAAAGTTTAGTAAAATCAAATTCGTTATATTAAAAAAAAAATCCAGTTTCTATTTGATTGTAGTCTAGATTCATCCTCATTGTAAAAAATTAAAACCAAAAATGTATGAAATTCTAAATATTACTATAACTTTATATATATATATATATATATATATATATATATATATATATATATATATATATATATATATATATATATATATATATATATATATATATATATATATATATATATATATATATATATATATAAACTTAAAAAGTACACATAATTGATTTTCAGTGCAATAGAATATGAGAGAGAAATCAAATTTATTTAAATTAAAAATAGATATGTAACATGGTAAAATGGAAGACTTATTTGTGACACATGAATTCTTTGTAGATATATAAAACCAAACTTTTTTTTTCTTCAAGACCTTGCTCCAATACTATACTCAGTTAGCTATGATTCATGGTATTTTCTCTTTTGATCAAACGTTATTTTTCTCTCAATAAAATAGTTCAATAATGACATTATTGTAATAACCAATGTTAGAATATCCTAACAGACATATCACATGAATCCTCCACCGTTGATTCTCGCATCATTGCAATCAACCTATTTTAAAAATTAAATTTATGGCTGAATTGATATTTGTTAATACATTAATAATGTAAACGTTTTTTATAAATAAAAAATATTACATATTTTTACATCAATTAACAGCTAAAAAATCAAATATGTATAATTGTTAAAAAATAATATGTTGTTTACAATTATTTCTAGCAAATATTACATAATTTTTAACAAAATATTCAATATTAATTTAATACTAATATAATATCAAGAACACAATGCAAAAGCAATTTTAAAAAATAATGAGTAACACTCCAAATCATATTTAAACATTATCATCAATGATTTTAGGGGGTCAAACTTACAACATAATTAGAGACATTGAAAATAAAGTATCTGTGCGTTTCAAAAAACATAATAAACCAGAATAAATAGATATAAAAAATATAAAAAAATCAGATTATTATTATTATTATTATTATTATTAATAATAAGTACAACTGGCAGAAATAATATTATCATATGTAATACAGTTTAGGAATTTAAACATAGATCTTCTCTTATTCTGCTAGTTTCTCTCCCTCACCCTCAAAGGGGCATGGTCTAAAATGTTAGGGACAAGAACCTCAACAATAATATCATGATACTCTTGGAACCAATCTATGTTACCAATTATATGGTAGGAGTAAATCACACCAGTTATGAGTTTATTTGTCCAAGTGTAATGACACTCTCTTGTACTTGCTTCATATAACCCAATACTTTGCATCACCTCTGCTTTATCTCTATACTCAGCTTCAGTGACATTATAACCACCAACCCTATCTTTGCATGTCAAGACATTATTGTAGTCACCTATGAAAATTCAAGGAGTCTTTATGTTAGCCCCCAGATTCTCCATTTGTTTTCAAAACAATCTTCTTTTTCAAGTTGGTTGAAGACATAGACAATAGTGACATTGTACTGCATAACTTTTCTAGGCCATACACCTCATCATAAATGAACTATTCTAAAATTTGCAGCACGTTGACATCCACCTCCTTATACTTACGCATCAACCAAATCCTTCCATTCTCGTGTTGAATTTGTTAAATTGTAATTCAGTGTGTCGAAACTATGTGTCGAAAAGATTTGATTTGTTTTAGATTTAAATAGATTTGATTTAAGTCTAGAATAGATTAGATTTGATTTAGTAACAAAATAGATATTTTGGACTTTGGGCTTTGGGTATAAGCTAAGTTATAAATAGAGGGAGAAACCCATATTTTTGTAAACAAGTCATTCAAGTCATTCACAGTATTTTGCAGTTGCAAAGTGAATAATAAAGTTTTTACAGTTTGTGAGCAGAGAGAAACTCTGCAGAAATTATTTGTCTTGTCTTCTTTCTTTGTTTGTCTCATAATTAAATTGTCATTATAGTAGAAATTCATCATAGACTTTGGTGAGTTTCCAACATCTAGTATCAAGAGCTTTGTTTCGATTTGAGGGAAGTATCAATCAAGAACGATTGAAGAATTCACGATGACAAATTATGGGAATTCAAATTATCCAGCAACTCTACCAATTCTAAAAGTAGACAACTATGAGAATTGGTGCAAACAGATGAAAGTCTTATTCAGGTGTCAAGGTCTTTGGGACCTTGTAAAAGATGGAGTCGAAGCGCTTGGAGAAAACGCTTCAGAAGAAGAAAAGAAGAAATACACGAAATCTGAGAAGCTGAGTTATAAAGCATTATTTATAATTCATCAATGTGTCAGCCCAGACAATTTCTAAAAGGTTAGTGATTCAGAATCTGCAAACAAAGTTTGGAAAATCCTTGAGAAGTCTTTTGGAGGCGCTGAGAAAGTGAAAGAAGTGAGGTTACAAACTTACAAAAGGACCTATGAACTGCTTCAGATGGAAGACAGTGAAAGCATATCTTATTTCTTCACTAGAGTTACAAAACTAGTAAATCAAATCAAGATATGTGGAGAAACATTAACAACAAGAGCTGTTGTTTCGAAGATCTTGAGATCTTTAGCTCCTAAGTTCGACCACATAGTGGTGGCGATAGAAGAGGGGAAAGACTAGTCGAAATTGACAAAGGAAGAGCTTCAAGGGACGCTTGAATCTCATGAACAAAGAATGAATGAAAGAGCTTCAGGCAAATCGAAGAGTGATGTGGCCTTGCAGGCACATTCAGCAAAAGAAACCAAAGGCAAAGGAAAGTGTTTCGACAGAGGTAGAGGTGTCTACAACAAATCGAATGGTAGAGGAAACCAAATTGAATGAGACGTGTCGAATCAAAGAAGACCATACCGAGGCAACCAAAGAGGTGGTGTTGCAAATAGAGGAATGGGTGGTGGTTGAAAACCTGATAAGAGTAACATTCAATGTTACAATTGTCAGAAGTATGGACATTATGCAAGTGATTGTCCAGAAAAACAAAAGAATCAAGAAAGTGATGCAAAGCTTGAAATACATGAAGAAGAAGAGATGATGTTGATGGTAACAACAAGAGATGAAGATAGATTCAAGGACCAATGGTACTTAGACTCAGGATTCTCATCACATATGTCTGGAAGGAAAGACTGGTTTGTCAATATAAAGCCCTCAATAAAAAATATGGTAAAATTTGCAAATGACAATATCCTAGCAGCTGAAGGTATTGGTGATGTTATGATTATGAGGAAAGATGGAAAAAGATCAGTAATCTCCAATGTGTTGGTACATACCAGGCATGAAGAGAAATTTTCTCAGTATAGGGTAGTTGGTCGAAAAGAATTATAAAGTGTCAATCAAAGATAAGATGATGAGAGTCATTGATGCAAATGGGAGATTAATCTTGAAAGCTCCTATGTCTCAGAATCGAACCTTCAAGATTAAACTAAATGTGATGGAGCACAAGTTCCTTTCAACTGCAGCTAGTAGAGATGAATGGATATGACATTGTAGACTAGGCCATATCAACTTCAGAGACATCAGAGATTTGAAGAGAAGAAATATGGTTTCAGGATTTCCAGAAATCGACATTCCAAACGAGGTATGTGAGGAATGTGTGCAGGCGAAGCAACACAAGAATATCTTCAGTTAGGATACAGGAAGCAGATCGAAGGCTAGTCTTAAAGTCGTATACTCTGATGTATGTGGACCAATCCAGGTGGATTTGATGGGAGGTAACAAATACTTTGCTACATTCATAGATGATTTCATTCGAAAGCTGTGGACTTATCTGATCAAGAAGAAAAGTTAAGTGATCAAAGTATTTGCCATGTTTAAGTCTATGGTAGAAAGACAAAGTGGTCGAAAGCTCAAAATTTTGAGAACTGATGGTGGTGGAGAATATGTGTCAAAAGACTTCGACAGGTTATATGAAAAGGAAGGAATTGTGCATGAGGTGGTGTCATCCTATACTCCACAACAAAATGGAATTGCAGACAGGAAGAACCAAACCATTATAAATATGGTGAGAAGCATGTTGAAAGGCAAGAATTTACCTAAAGAGTTTTGGGGTGAAGTTGTTTCGACTGCAACATACATTTTCAACAGATGTCCCACGAAGAAGCTAGAAGGAATTACTCCAGAAGAATGTTGGTCTAGTGTGAATCCTAGCTTGAGTCATCTGAAGGTATTTGGATCTATTGCATATAGACGTGTATTAGATCAGCTGAGAAGAAAACTTGATGATAAGTCTAGTCAAATGATTCTAGTTGGATATCATTCGACGGGAGGCTACAAGTTGTTAGATCTAGTGAAAAAGCATATTGTGATCAGCAGGGACATGATCATAGATGAGTTTAAAGAATGGGATTGGACTGAAAATGTCAAGAAAGATTCAGTGGGAATCCTATTCGAAGAAATAGAAACTCAAGTCAAAAGATAAGTTCGACAAGAGGAACCAGCAGATATACCAAGTACAAGCAGACCTCAAAGAACAAGACACATGCCTGTAAGATTACAAGATTGTGTGATTACATCATATGATGTGATAGATGATGAAGGTGAGCTGGTACATTATGCTTTCTATGCAGATGTCGAACCTGTTTATGCAGCTGAAGCATTAAAGGATTCGAAGTGGGTGAAAGCAATGAACGAAGAAGTGAAGTGTATCGAAGACAACAACACTTGGTCACTTGTCAAATTTCCTCAAGGCAAGAAGGCAATTGATGTCAAGTGGGTATACAAAGTGAAAACGAATTCGAAAGGTGAAGTAACTCAACACAAATAAAGGCTTGTGGCGAAAGGATTTCTATAAAAAGAAGGAATAGAGTTCGATGAAGTTTTTGCACCTGTTGCTAGGATCGAAACAATCAGGTTGGTTGTTGGTCTAGCAGAAATAAACAGTTGGCACATATCTCAGATGGACGTAAAGTGTGCATTCCTGAATGGACCCTTAGAAGAAGAAGTTTATGTTAAACAACCAGTTGGGTTTGTGAAACATGACGAAGAAAGAAAGGTGTACAGGCTTCATAAAGCCCTGTATGGATTGAAACAAGCTCCAAGGGTTTGGAATAAGAAAATTGATAGTTTCCTAAGGGAGAAGGAATTTGTGAAATGCATAAGTGAACATGGAGTATATGTAAGAAGAAGCAAGAGTAAATTGCTTATACTATGTCTCTATGTAGATGATTTGTTGATAACAGATAGTTGGAAAAGTGAGATCGAAGTCTTCAAAGGTGATCTCAGCAAGGAATTCGAAATGTTTGATTTGGGTGAGATTTCATATTTCCTTGGTATCGAATTCTACAAGAGCAGTAGAGGTTTGATGATGCATCAAAGAAGATATGCATGAGAAATTCTCAAGAGGTTTGAGATGGAAGAATGCAATTCAACTTCGACACCTGCAGAACCAAGACTGCAACTGTCAAAAGATGCAGATGAAGATGATGTTGATCCAACCCAATACAGAAGACTTATTGGATCATTGAGATAGATTTGTCATACAAGGCCTGACTTAGCATATAGTGTAGGTATGGTAAGTAGATTCATGCAGAAGCCAAAGGTATCACATCTAGAAGCAGTGAAAAGGATACTGAGGTATCTCAAAGGAACTTTCGATTATGGCATTTTGTTTCCTGCCGCTGATAAAGGAAAAGAATGCAAGTTAGTGGGATACACTAATTCGAGTTGGTGTAGTGATGCTGAAGATCGAAAGTCAACAGCAAGATATGTGTTTATGCTAGGTGGTGCACCAGTTGCTTGGAATTCAAGAAAGGAACCAGTATTGGCATTATCATCATGCGAATCAGAATACATAGCTGCTTCTCTTTGTGCATGTCAAGAAACTTGGATAGTAAACTTGGACGAAGAGATAACAGGAAAAGATCATGGAGC